>JAFELO010000959.1:32027-111831 GCA_017140195.1 Eumaeus atala | reverse complement strand
CCGTAGGGATATATTTTGCTGGGCTTGCAGGCGTTTCCGCTGGGCCTGGGAGGTTAGCGCGTACCATGCGGGGGCAGCGTAAGTAAGGCGTGACCGGATGTAAGTCTTGTAAATCCCCAGTTTCGTCCGTGTAGGAAGTCCGGACGCTAGTACTCCTACTAGTAGCCCGGTATACAAACACTTGCCTAATACCAAGCGTATGGAGAGTTTAAAAAAATGCACTTAGCTTCATACCTACTTTGTGTAATGTCATCACAGCGGTTCTGGTCCCTTTATCACTCCGCACTCCATTTTAACATCGCAAAATATTGTCCAATGTATTGGCGCCAAAATGAGAAAACAAATCACAAAAAAAAAACAGATTTTGTAACACGTCGGTGTTTCATATCGGCTATATGTTAAAGAACATATAGAACACCGATTCCTTCCAAGGATGATCCGTGAGGCTATTGAAGTTAAAAAAACATCCAAATTTCAATAGAGAAGATATCTTCCCTCTACTTGGGATCCAGTGGTGAATAATCAAATCAAACATAACACCTGAAGATAGCAAGATATAATAAGTACTGTTTGCGTTAATCGGAACAACTAAAATAATAATTCTTCGGGTACTTTTAAAAATTTGGTACATCAGGACATCTGTCATCTCAGTCCACCCGTAACTATGGTTGCTGCAAAGCTTCTGAAACATCGGGCTACATAAATAATTTAATAAACCATTCTTACATGTTTTATTAATGTTTTTATATCGTTGGAAATTATTTACTTCTATATTTTTAACTCAGTGAATGGCTTATATGCCGAGTTGAAACTCATTAAATTTCATTACAAACTAATTAACTAGTATTGAATACTTCGATATACCGCGCACTGCACGGCGGTTGAGCATAATTATTTAAGATTTTGCAATAAATAATACTTAGTTTGTAGGCCGTATTATTATTGTAATACCGTCAATATATAGCATAAGCTAATTAACTTGGAAGAGTTTGAAAGCTTCAGTATGGTAATTTAAATCTCCCATAGGTCCAGCTAATCGACCGTAGCTTTAGTCGACTTAGAAATTGTTAAAATGCAAATGCGTTCATTCAGAAGGTACAGGCTACTTAAATGTTTCTTTGAAAGTACCACAATATTAAAATATTTGAGTCATAATATAAGACTCTTTTGAAATTCTCAATTGTATAGTCGATAGCGAGGAATGAATCTTTGAGTCTATTTGTACCTATAGTGAATGTTTTAAAGGGCACAACGTACAAGCAATGCGAACGCTCTATAATAATGCTGCATAGAATACGACTTTGTGTATTTTACGAGTCGTGTAACTTATAATTGACAATTCACTTAAGACTTTGTTTTTTTTTTCTTAAAGAAGTATGTATGCCGCCCAGGCCTTCTTCTATAAAATTATGTAGTTGAAAATTACCTACTCTAGATCATTTAAAGTAGTTTACCATTTGATAAAATAACACTTAATAGTTAAGTAAAAACACGTCCACTTTGGATGATTCACACTAACTTCAATAGATACATTCAGGAAGTTGAATATGCATTCAAAGGTTCCAAGAGCTCCTTTGTCCTTTCAATGATTACCGAAGCACATAGGCATCGCTTTTATGCACACGTGTTGCCCTACTTCCCTACCATACCACCGGAAACTCACGTACCGCACGAAGCGCAACAGCATTGTTATCACTGACGTTAACGCTGTATGCAAGACTTTCCCAGTCGCTCAAGTCCTATTTTGAATGCAATGCAGCAACACTGCCTATTACAAAACCAAATTTTAGATGCAATGAATATTCCTATGAGTTGAAGTCAGTGGACACCGGTAGTCTCACTTGAATAAGGCTCGGTATGTATTCAATATTCGTAGAAATAATTCCTAACTGTTTAAGTGCTGTATTATGCGTTTCATCAGCTCAGTGACATAAGATGATAACAATCATAATATGATAACATTAGACATTTAAAAAAAAATCACATAGCTGTACGTGTAAGTTCCGAGTGTGAGGACCCACAAATTTTACACGCCCATACGTGAATTGTCTGGAAACCCGTCATCTAATCGGTGATGAGAGTATTTCAAAACAGGTGCCACTTTAAGAAATGATTTTAAAAATCGGTCCACTAAAAACTAATATATAATATATTTATTACATTTAAAACTAATATCTGACATATTATAATACACCTGTAATCGCGTAACATACACAAATAAAGAAACATGATACCTCTGTGTCTCTCGGTTTAAGAACTTCTTACTTCTTGATGTCGATTGAAAACGGAATAAAAGTAAAGTAACAGTAATGTGTGTTTTATATAATAATTGAAAATAAATACGTACTATTAATTATTAATTATGTTTGAAGCTTTTTACCTTTTGCCTCTTTATCGATCCTTTGCTTCGATCTTTTCTACTCTAACCATCCCTTCATATACTTGCTTTTTCTGAATATGATACACCTGTGGGTAAGTGGAGTTTGGGGTACACATAAATCAGTGTATAGCAGTTGCTGTATTTATCTTAAATTGGGCGCGTCTAATAGCGTAGCTGCATAGCTGTTTTTCTCCTCGGCATTATGTCGTAGAGAGAGCAAAATTTCTCTCGCATCGACCTGATCGCTTACCATGTGACAATGGTAGTGTACCTGTTAAAACTATCGCACGCACCTGCTACCAGAGCGTCATTATTACTTATTTTTTCATTTCAGCAAGCAAATGGAAGCAAGAAATGGAAACTATTATATTAAAAATAACCTTATGGAAGGATTTTCTTCCAATGTAATCCCAAAATTCAAAATTCCAAAATTCCAGATTATAAATAGTTTACAGCTGGCTTGTTGTAGATATTGATGAAGGCTGCGATGTTAGTGACAAAATTGTTTTAATTCACCTGAAGTATTAAAAAGCTTGAAAGGTCACCTCGCTTTAATAATTGACTGAAGCAAACCGCCAAACGCTCATCGACTGCTTTACTAAACCGGCACAATAATGAAGGTATTTTAAATTGAATCATTACCTGTGATCAAAAATGGATTCTTTACGATAATCGGAAGCGCTCAGTGCCATGTTAAATCCTGGCCAGCCAGTCAAATCCTGCCCCAAACGAAAATAACAACAAAAAAATGTACTTGTAAGCGTTTGGTGGACTAGTGCCGGTATTGTTCATTATAGTTTTCTCAAATCAGGCCAGACTATTACGGCTGATGTTTATTGATAGCAATTGTAAACCGTGATGGAAGAGCTAGTGGCTTAACAGCGTAGGCTGGTCAATCGTTCCATGCCACTGCCGCTCCACGACAACGCTAGAGTGTCCTAGCATTACTTATCATAATATTGCCATACTGAATACTACTAAAACTATCTATTTCAGTTCAGAGGGAACACGAACATTTAGTAGCCATTAAGGTTCATTTCATTTGACAAAACATAAAAAGTAATTAATCTTGGCTAAGACATTCCGCCTGTCTGGTTAACGAGTCGAATATTTTATTCATTAAAATAAAAGATATTTCTCTCTGGATTCCCATTACATTTAACATATTTTACCGTAGTCTTATCCCGGACCAAATGCATCGTATTCACTAGGGAATAAACAAGCTCACAACGAATATAAATAAGACTCACTCTCTGCACAAATACGACAGTTGTGGGGCTAAAAAATATAATAGCACTAAACGTATTTTTTCCGTAATTCATCAAAATATAAACTAAATTTAGTAGTTAAGGTCGATCAACTTAGTTCATTTCGTGTCGGATTAATGAAGAAGCATATGAAAATTATACATTTGAGCTGCAAGTTAAAAGTAAGTATTGAAATATACACTTATTGTTATATAAAAATATATATATACAACCGTAATTATAATATTATGTATAAATAGATAGTATCGGCTCGCTGGCTAAATGTCCCGCCTCACACCGTCGCCCGCTTCTTCCTCTATCTCACTCTCTCACGCACTATTAGCGGATCGCGGTCTATGCGTAGTTCGAGTCGACAGAGTATATAATTACATAGGTATACATACGTACACATTCATATAAATATTTATTTCTTTACTGTTATTAGTACATTACAGGTATTACAATATACGTGAATTCGTAATATTTGCTGAACTGCTAAGACTGTAAAATAGAAGGTATCAGTCTACAGTCAAAATCCAGTGAATCGGTTGTCGTAACGTTAATAAGTAAAGAGGTAGAACAAGTTTAGAAAGAACCGAAAATGACTGACGATCAAAGCATCAGATAATTATTCGTTTTCATTTCATTCATCATTCCCTTTCCTTTTTTTAGGGTACATGTTGCGCGCTGTAAACTCAACTGCAGATTAAACTTTATCAGTGAATTCAAATTACTAGCCGACGCTAGTTACCTGATTTCCTTCCTGTCCGCTGAACTTATAATGCTCAGACACGTACATTGAACAGTCCACAAATTATTATTCACATTCACATTCATTATAAATATTCACGTTTTTATATAAATTTATATAAATTTTTATTAGGTTTTTAGTACTATTTAATAGGAAATTATTTGTTTCATACTAATGTAATACTCTTTTGGAATTAATTAACTCTTTGGAATACTTAAAACAGAACAGCGAAAGTTATGGATTTTTATTTTATAGCATAGGTGGCAAATGAGCAGTTGAGTCACTTATAGGTAAGTGATCACCAACGCCCATAGACTTCTGCAACATTAGAGGACTGGTAGATGCGTCGCCGGTTTTTTAGAGAGAGATGTTAGATTATGTACTAAAAAAGCTACGCCCAACGTTATAAATAACTAAAATATAATCCACAATACTATATATCTTATTAATGGAACGATTAGGGGAGGGTCTACGTTGCACTGTCCACGCTTGGATAGGCTCCTTTTGTTTTAAACTATAATAGGTAATAATGCTGGACCCAGTGCTGGGGTTTGATTTATTTTTGTTAAAACCCAACCAAAAGCAGTTGAATGCTGTGTTAACTCATATCCGTCCATAATATTGTAAGTGCGAATGTAACTCGTTATGTCTGTCTGTCTCGTCACGGCCATACCGCTGAAATTATTTTGTTAGTAATATATCATTATTTTAATAGTGACAACTGTTCTGTAGTTTTTCGTGAAGTTTGTGAGTATCCGGTGACCCATTAGATGGGAGGAAGTAAGGAGGGCAACTCGTTTGCATATTATTTTTTTATAGAGCAGGGGGGGGGGGGCAAACGAGACACCAGAGCCTTTTTACGACTACCGATGCGACCCTCCTCTCACCACAAACACACATAAATGGGCAACCGGCTACTCACAAATCGCATGAGACGCGACACTGAAGATGTCTGTTTACGGCGGTATTATGTGTGCGAGAGGAACCTCCCCGGTCGTGCCGGCCCTATTCCATTACGTAGGAGCATGCAGTGTCATGCACTGTGCATGGCACTACCTCTTCATAAATGTGAACACCATGATGATTTACATGCACTTGTATATTCGTTTGTCAATCAGCAATCCACTGCAGTATAAAAGTCAAGTTCGAATAGATAGGCGATTCTTGACCGACGGTCTATCAAAAGATTCATAATGAAGCCTTAAATCACAAGCATCCGACAAGACTATGAAAACTACCACAATATTGTTAAGTAATTATAACAAATTATTGTTTGTGAAATATTCATAAGAAGAGAGTGTTAGGTAGTGAGCTTAGTGAGCTGCTGCTGCTCTTATAGACAGCTTAAGTTTACGCGGATGTTACTCATTACAATAAAAGTACTTTCACGGATTTTATCGCGGTTTATTAAGTCATTTCAGAACTTTTATAGCAGCAATAGTTGCTAGTTGACTCAAATGTCACACGCCCACATGTTACAAGTTTTAAAAGTTCCAGAATTTATAATTATTTATTCGTTTCGTTTAACGCCAGCATTGTTGGTTGTTGGTGTTACTTTTTTATGGTCAGGGTCCCATGTAATTATATACATAAAATATCACAATCTTACAAAAAATTGTATTGAAATGTTTACGGTAGGCTGATAGTAACCAGATCAAAGAGCGATCTCTCGCTTGCCACCATATACTACAAAAAAAAGTCTGTTTAACTATTAGAGTCGGTAGGACCAAAATAGTACGATTACATTTAAATAAAAATAGAATGCAAATAAAACTAAACAGCAAATCTTAAAATATTTATTTTTAGTTTCTCTAACCAATTATGTTTTATACAATTTTATTAACATTCTATATAAAATCACTTGCTAAAAATACATTTCAACTGCTCTGTACGACAAAACAAATAGCCACATCAAAACTATCTAAATAAATTGATGATCGAAATTCAAATATTTTTTTAATTAACGACGCCGAATTCCTATGTAGTTTATGGTAAAACTGACAAATATACCGCATGTATTTTTTTCAGTAAAGTGTAATTAAAGTACCTTGACCCTTTTTTTGTTGACGCGGGGAAACTCATTTATGCGCCATCTCCGACACTGGGTGGGGTCCAGTGGTATATGGGACTTGCGGCACATTATAGTGCCGAATACCCACTAAAACGCGAGTGCCAGCAGTGCCGCCATTGGTGAAGTGAAGTGAAGGATCTATAATTCATCAGGTCACCTTGGCGGCTACAGTCCCCTAAGGGGCCGACAACACCTCCTGATGGGGTTGTCCCGGATAAAAATACAACCCCGCCATCTTCCGGACTAGCCACTTGCCCCGTGCGCTAAAGTGCCTCGTCCTCCCTTGCTCTTCCATCCCCCTCTTCTCATAAGAGGGGTACAGAGAGTGCTTCATCTTCCGGCTATTTAGTCACCTTTTCTTATAAGAGTTGTCCAAAAAGCAGTGCCCTGAGGCCTCGCCCTAGGCATCTGTATTCACAATAGAATACTGAGTCCCACCGCCACGATGACAAGAATCTATTCTACCTGTTGTATGTTATCTTTAGTTGTGGAAGCTCTACGACTGCGGATAATCCTTATCATGTCAGTCCAGTGACGACGACGTTAATATCGCCCAGTAGATGCAGGCGAGTCACTCCTCACCTGAACTCTGCACTCGAATGAGCTACCGGAGACTCACAAACCACATAAATTACGAAAGCGTAACCATCCCTTTAGACATTAAAGGTCACATCATGTCAAAAACATCATGTGACCGCGAGGCACCTCCCCGAACGTGCCAATTCAATGCAGTATGGCTATAAATCCTACAGTCATGGAATCTATGCAACATTATTAAAGACCCAACTGGTTGACTGAACTTAGTCCTTATAAAATATTCTCTATAAGCTCAAAGAGACTTGAAGAATGTGTTCGCTCGCGACTATACACAATAGAGAATTTTAAAATTGTTCGAAAGAATATTCACAATACCGGAATAATTTCACTGTATACTTTTTCCGGCAATATGTTAAAATTAAACAAGCTTTAATGTACAAGTGTACTCATGACGTCGCTGAGTTGATGGAAAACCGTATCATATTCGTATCCCTTTTGTTCTGTAAATCTTCTTAATTATCAGTTATAATTTAATCCTAGCGTACTTACTATGCAGGACAAACCATTTTTTTATAGCGGGGAAACGCATTTACGCGCCTTCATTCGTCATGGGTGGGGTGCAGTGCAGCGGTGTGTTTGGCTCGCTGTGCATTATAGTGCCGAATGCCTACAAATACACATCGCCAATGCCATAAGTACCGCCTTTGGTGTGGTGCCCTGGAACAACAAATCATCAGGGCATCTCGAATTCTCGTCTGCCACCTGTAGGACCGTCGCCTCCATAGGTGGGGTTTTCCCGCACTACAAGACAAACCTAACAACTCTGGGACACTACAATGGGGTAAAGTTGCCCCTTGCCCCGTGCACAAATTCGCCCCCCCCCCCTTTTTCTTTTGTCCCCTCTTCTTATAAGAAGGGTACTAAGAGCGGCTCCTCCTCCTGCTCTTTAGTCAGCTCTTTTTACACGAGGGCACAAGGAGCTCGGTTCAATTAGCTTCGCCTGAGGTGCCTCCAGTCACCCCAGGCTACTGAGTCCCACCGGCTCGACAAGGCCTGAATCATGATGAGGATATCGGTCAAACCATGTCTGAAAATATGCTTACAAATAACGTGTGACCTCGTTAGAGCTTAGAGAGGGTGTGAGGTGTCAGCTACTGTGTATAGTAGTGTAAACGCAGCGTCACTGCCGTGCATCGGTATGAATACAGAAACATATTGAGTCAATGCGACGTAGCTTATCAGATATGTCATGTTATATCATAGATTTTTGAATTATTTTTGTTTATTATTTTGATCATATATTTATTTTAAATTTTTCTTATATATTTACTAATGATCCATCCTAGCTACGCCCGTGAATAATAGGAGCTTCACCGTCGTCAACATTACCAGTCATTATTGGCCCACTGCTAGACACAGGCCTCTTTCAATGAACGCCAGGACGACCGATCCTGCGCATCCATTTTGGACCGGCTACTGCACGGAGATCGTCTTCGGTCGACCAACACTTTGTTTTCCCAAACGCGGCGAAAAAAGGAGCTTCCCTTAAAATTATATACACCTTCTTCGGAAAACGCTCTTCTTCTTCGGAAAAACCTCTCTCTATTTGGGCAGAGAGATTTGAGAACACCACATGAAAATCCGCTCAATACATTTTATGATAATCACACATAGACGTATCTATTGTGGAATTTGTTTTATAACATGTGTAAATTACGTTAAATATTACATGATCACAAATGGAATCACCATATACTTTCCCCCTGTGCGATAGAAAACGCCATAAACGATAAAGGATGTACATTAAAGGATAATGAACGATTCTGTATTCCAATTTAATTTTTAGGTCAATGTTGATAAAATAAAGCTCCCAGCCGCAGAGTTTATAATTACGTGTGCGGTAACCCCTATCAGTCGTCCTCGCAGCGACACTCGCGGACTGCGATCGAAAGCGGCTGATACTACCCATGTGACGTCACACGCTACCTCGCTCAGTTATACGACGTACACAGGTATGAGGTGTACTGAGGGAGTCGGTTCACAAAAAGTTTGCGTGTTTTCACTTATACTTTAAATTACTCGTGAGCGTATTGTTTTTCGTTATAATATATTTCTACCGCAGACCAGTTTGTAATAAACTATCCACCTACCTCCTGTGATTTTACTTAGGACGTCCTGACTTCACTTAAAGTGTGTTCATTATCCACCACCACACACCACGGCTGTCATTACCACAAAGACTTCTTCATTATATAAAATACATAAATACATGCTGTCATTGAAGTAATGTCGCTTGCTATCAGTTGAGTATATTCTAGAGTTTTTGTAGACCTAAGCCTTGTTATTCGTAGGACAAAGGCCACTCGCCCCGATCCTCTTATAAGACTCTAATGTGACCTGAGTACTAAAAACTTTCCTATAAAATGACGGTAATGGACGTCGTTACAACGCCGAGGTCATAGCCATTTCGTATTCATAGTTTGTCTTCTAACGATAATATAAAAAATAACCTACAAATAAAATTTCTATTATACTTCTAATGACGTCCAAAGTCCCCGCTTTAGCTTCGCCTGGTCGCTTGATGCCGCTACTTCCGTTTAACGTTCTGAGTCCCATGTGTGTAAGCGTTTGTTATCCCCCGGTGGCTCCTATTTTTGTTCTGAAACCAATATTAAAATTAGACGCAACAATGACATTGACCATATTATAATGTAAATTTAAGTGTTTGCTTTTAAATATTATGAATCAGATTGAAAATATTGCGACGGAGATTTTTCTGACCTAATATCTCTGTTAGAAGTGCTGGTCAGATTCAGATAAAATTTTTGGTAGTACATTCATGCTGGTCATTAGCCTTAGCTAAGTTGTCATTAATATACAGATGATCTACAGCTGACGTCTGATTACCAGCATCAGCTAGTAGTCCCTTTGTCCAACCACCAATCATAGCTGCAGTAGCTGGACTAATAGGAGTTAAGAATAAATTACTAATACTTTCCCTAGCGCCAAGCTTACTAGAGTACCTAACCAATATAAGGGAATGGATGCGCCCAAAAACATCCAGCTAGACTGTTGATATGAAGATGAATCAGTTTTCCACATAATATGGAACATACTGACAGTCTACATTTTTTAGACAACACTGATTCTATTACGTAGCTTTCGGGTCGAAAACTAACTCTTCTTCACATAAACAATATAGTTGAACATTTCAAAAGAGTAAGGTCATGTACTTTACGACCAGATGACAAAAGTAAGACACCAGCGGTGTGTTTAGAAACTCGATATGAAATATTTAGACTTATATTGACGACCGGCTGGCTCAGTTTGTAACGTGGCGGTTGGTCCACGTGCTACGCCAGAGGTCGTATATATATTGCAACTCAGTATCTAATATAAACAGGAATTTGTTACTCGCATCATCGGACACTACACTACTATGCAGATTTTGTAGTCTTCGCGACCGAAGTGAAACGGCAAACAGAAATATAACTAATATAATTACAACTTTTAAAGTAAGATCAGCAACGAAACAAACGATTAAGTAGCCAACATACATAAGATACCAATAAAGGAGTGCAATAAAAAAAAATAGCGAGTCACTTAAGTGAGAACAGAGCTCCCACCGAAAACTCCCAGTATATCGGTGTCGGTAGGACTGCGTTTCACCGGTGTACTTCCCTTTCTCTCTACAAATCTGGCATCACCAACCGCATGCCCTACACTGATCGAACCCAGTAGCGCACGATCTCCATTGAGCACTTAGTACACTTAGCGCCATCAGCAACAGATGCGAATTTCCCACATAAATTACACTTATTAGCCATGGTCACGTAGTCTTAGATAAAAAAAAGTACATATAAGCAGTATAATTTGTATATTTAACAGTAATAGTACACACTATTACTGTTATAAGTTAATTGTTGTTTGATCATTGTTCACGGAATGTAATGTGCTCGTGCACTTGTTAACACTGCGCGGTTACTTGTTGCGTATGGCGTAAACAGCTGATTGTTTCTTCCACAGTTACTCACTACTTTAAAGATTTAATTTAACACTACTAAGTTTACAGTTTTAAGCTCAACACTGCGTAATAAATAAATGCAAAATATCATAGCGATTATGGCTTTTACTATTTTAATTACACAAAATACACAGACATCATTAAAGTGTCACTTGCCTTCGCGCGTATCCACTTAAACTGTTACAAGCAGCGCTCAGCGGTTTCCCTCGTGTAATTGATGCAAATTTTCAAAGCCCTTATCATTCCATGACTTAATCTACCAAACATACGTTGAATGGATATTCATGATTACCGAGGAGATTACTTTTGTGCCATTACTTATTTAATGTGTACATAACTTAACACGCGCATCATCCTACAGATTGCATGGTAGGGTATCCTAGTCCTACTCTCCAACATTGTTGAAACCACAATATCTCTGCTCACTGTAATGAATAGGCCATTTCAAGATTTCTGAAGGGATAATAAATTGTATGAAGTTAATTCATATACATGTCTTGCGAACATTTACGCGTATGTGTTACTCAGTACGAAATGTATTTTGACGTATTTTTTGCGCTTTATTCATGGATTTACATAAATAAAATACATACGATTTCACACTAAACTGTCATTCTAATGCATCCGTGGTTGTACATAAACTTTTTTTTTTTGCGATGCCGATTTTAAGTCGTTTTTGCAATGCAAATTCTATTTAAAAGATGTGCAAAATTTACATTTCCTCGAAATGTTTAAGTTGATTTTGCAAAGTGCACAAGTGACAGTTACACATCCACTTAATGGACGGTTTTGAGAGGAAGGCATTGATTTTTTTTAGTACAGAGGTTGAAGTGAACTTATTGACTACCAAGGCCCGTAGACATCCACATTATTTACTGTAAGATGGCGTCATGTGAGCGAGAGATACCTTCCGTCGTGCCCGCCCAATTCATCTGAATTGCAGCATGACAGCACTACCTCTCACTAATAAATAGGTCTTTGTCAAAATTTGAGATTTGGAATGTAATTTTTTTCCAAACGTGCTGTCATTCACTTTTTTTATTTGCATTCGACTAACAAAAGAGCTAGCATAGTGCTAACTAGGAAATTTCTAAACATGTAATTTCAATTTTGTTGGGTAAGCTAAGCTTAGCGGGACTCTAATTTGGTTACTGTAATAAAATTCGTTAGCTGCGAAGAAAAACATAAATTACGGTCTTCATTTATGTGGTGGCATGAGTAAGTATCACTACAACAGTCAAGTGGATCTTAAGGTTATGTGTTCATTTACACACTTATGTACTCTCCGATGTTTCAGTCAACTTATAGTTGTGATCGAGTTGGTTTTCCTAGATCTAAACGTATGCATACTTTTTCACTTTATAGTCTCAACAGCTTGATATATTGTGTGAGATGATGTAGGTGTACTTATCTTATAATCATATGTCAAAATGACGCTGGTTTAGTTAACTAGCGACGCCTCTACTTCGTTTGCGTGACAGTTGATATTGCTTCAGCTTGTTTCTAATGAGGCTTGTCTAATTGTATATCAAAGAAAACCGTATGTGAACAGGTTGAACAGAATTAATTAGCTTGAAACCCTTACATACAAACCGAGCAACAGTGAAAATTTGATGATTGGCACAGGGGCGGGGGGAGTATCAGCGTAACAATCATGCGAATATCCATGCGCGTCGGTAGTCAGCAAAAGGCTCCGATTTTTCGTTTGCCCCCTTATATTATTAAAAAAAAATGTTTTATGTTCTATTGCTTTAGTGTAATTAAGTCCCTCGAAAACAGTTTTACTCTGTACAGACGGCAACCAGGTACATATTTATTATAAGTTTAGATAGATAAATTAGTGTTTTTAAGATTTAATATCCATTACCAGCGTAAGTATTTTAGTTTTAGACTGTCAATTACCATTATTCCGCAGTGTTAACTTGAATTTATTGTAAACTTATGAATGTGGTCGTTCATAATATCATCATCGATCGCTATAAATTGACTTACGATTAGGCTTATTAATAAGCAAACGTAAATATAATATGAAAAGCCTGTGAAATGATTTAGTGAATAGAACTAATCAGTCCCTCGCGGTTTCACCCGCATACTCCCAAAAGCTTAAAGTCCCGTTCTTAGCAAATGTCTGCACTCTAAAAGAAAACAACATGCGAAATTTCAAGCTTGTAGGTATGCATTCAAGTTTATAACTAACCAAGAAATCTCCTAGATTTCTTGTTTAATCAGTGAGAGGAATTTCGCTTACATATATTGATATATGCACATTTACTTTGTATGATGTAGAGAATATAATAGACGTAAGTTGAATATTATTGAATAGAATATATTATCCACACGAGAGGTCTAATTGATGGCGCGCACAATTACAGCCGCGTGTTTGAACTGCCAACATCGCAGTACAATTTCACAATGACAAATTTATTTAAACATCTTCGCTTCAATATAAAACTCCACAGTATGGGGATATTTTCTAAATCCTTATTCAACACCCTAATGTATAAATAATAATAATGTCGGCAAAGCCAAATTTCAGTTTAACAGCCTCCTCCGAGCTGTAACTAACGGCGCAGGACGTATTTGTTCCGACCTGGGACTCGAACCCAGGACCTCACCACTACAGTTGAACATGCTTCCCACAAGACCACGAGGCAGTCAATTTTTATAAATCACGTTATAAGAATTCATGCCCACAAAAGGATGACAAATAATAGAAAAAATCGTAGATAACTTACGATAATGAAATCACGCAACCATAATTATGGAACTCAAGTTTATGAACTTAAGAAAAAGGAATATGTAAGTGACATAAGACATAGAAGAGTATATAAATATTTAAAGCCAGGCGTGATTTTTCACACAACGATCATCGCTTAAGTTTGTGTTAAGACGTCACCAAAACGTCGGACGTTACCAATCGGATGGCCGTTTTATACTTGTTATTTTACTTTATTTGCTTAATTAGGTAGTACCGTGTTGTATAGGAGGTAGTGCCATATATGATGTATGACATCACATCCTCCTATGCGACGGAATCGGGCCGGCGTGGCCGGAAGGTACCTCTCGCTCACACAATACCGCTCACATGATACAGACATTTTAATATTTACAAAGATATTTCGAAACATAAGACATGAAACATGGCGGCGGCAAGAAATCATGAACTCACCGTTTTGTATGAAATATAAATAATCATTCGTGGCATCCTCTCAGGAAAATATAGGTTCCCGGGCGGAAATGAAAAAACTATTTAATTATCATTTGTGGTTGGCAGATAGCGTCAGCCATCCCAAATCAATCCGTCGACCAAGTCACGCAGAAGAGAAAAAAATGACACTTCTTCAACACAGAGCAGATCTTCAGTCTGACAGTCAAAGATGACAAATATACTTTTTATAAAAAAAGGAGGACAACGCATCGGCATAGTAATTATGTGGATGTTCATGGGCGTCGGTAGTCTTAGACAGGCACGAATTTCTCGTTTGCCCCTTTATCCTATATAAAAAATGTATAATCTACTTATAGATTCTTTATACAGCTTACATGAAAAGTAATACTTAATATTAAAGGACGTTATTTTTCAGCTTATTTCTGATGGATTTTATCATATCGTAAGGTGTCCGAAACTTAACCCTTGGAGATATTTAACCCCTTAAGATTTCTATCAAAAATCCCCTTATTTTTTAACGTTTTTTCTGTGATTGGAGCATCTTGAGTGTATTTTCTCAATAAACCCACAAACCTACCTTTCTTACTTTAATTATTATTTTGTTCAATGTTCTGTGTACATAATAGCAAGTGTTATAACTTTTTGCGTAGCCAAAGAAATGCAGATATTTTTAGAATAACGTAAGGAGTGAGCATCATACATTTTTTTTTTCCAATAAAACCTTTTTAAATTTCTTCAGCTCAAAATTTTGTCGAGCTGAATTTTTAAAACTGTTAAGGTTAGATTGAACTTTTGAAATTCATTTTATGGACTAGCATAAATGGTTACATTGAGAAAACACACTGTAGATGTGTTTTCTCAATGTAACTATTTATCCAATGACAAAAAAGTTATATAAATTAAAAATAAGGGGATCTTGATTAAAAATCTTACAGGTTAAATATCTCCACTAGGGTTTAGTTTCAGACACCATATGATATCATCATATCCATCAGAAGTGGCCTAAAAATAACGCCATTTCACATTAAGATCTTCTTTTCATGTAACCTTTTACATATAATAGTGTGAGTACTGCATAGTATGAGATACATCCCCTTATGCCATGGAATTGGGCCACCACGACCGGGGAAGTACTTCTCGCTCACTTGATACCGGCGTAAATTGACAGCATCTCTGACGCGTTTCGTGCGGTTTGTTATTGCTGTGACCCATTTGGGGGGCGGGGTGATAGGAGGGCAACACATCTGCGTGACAATGGGAACAAATGAGCGTCGGTAGTATTTCTTCTTTCCCCTTTATGCTATAAAAAAGTAAAAATTTGCAAATAAGTCCTAATGTACTTATCTTGTCAACATCCATGTCGTTTTACATTTATGTCCTCCTGGTGGAATATTGGCACCATCGCCTTCTCTATAGAGACTAGCTCAATATGCAGGACATGTTAAATGTACTTGTTTGTGTTGCCTATTCTCTCATTCCACTAATTTGGTGGGTAGTCCAACACAAGCGAAGAGAGAGAGGCACAGGACTGAATTAAAGCGCTTTGAAAGGCAAGAGGCAAATAAATTGAGAAAATCATAACAGCAATTTTGTATTTGACCCGGTATTCGAAACCCGGTGTCTTACGTTCGTTCGCCCAGGCACTTAATAATATCACAGGCATCTTAACCTAATTCTTAACCTGAGCCGCATTTTTGTGTGCTCGTCTCACTTTCACTCTGCTTTTAAAATCTGCAAATTAAAAAATAAATTATAGCAGACGCAGCACAAAGGGCACGAAATGGCTTTGTACGTATTAAAGGAAAATACGACATTCAAATTAAGGTTATAATTATATTAAGCAAACCATTTGGGGGACTCTTGGTAAGCATGTTCAACCGCAAACAGTGAGGTACTTGGTTCGGATCCTGAGACAGATAAAATATAATTAAGTTTTATTCCCTTTTTAATAATAGTCCTAACAGCGTTAATAGTCCCGTCTTGTATATACACAAGTAGGCAAATGAACATTGAATAAATAACCGATGACCGTGAACCATGTATTTCTATAATATAATATACATGTATTTCTATAATATAATCTTCTATATACATCATCCATCCCGGACCAGCAACTGCACGGAGATCGTCTTCCCATCGGTGAACCATCGACCAACACTTGGCTTTCCTAAAAACAGCCTCCACACCAGTACCTTAATGGAACATCTGCCACCTGATCTGCTGAGTGTGTGACCATCCCATTGCCACTTCAGGAACTTACTCTTCGCGTGATATCGGAAGCTTTAGTTCTCTGCCTTATGGCTTCGTTGCTAATTCTGACGGACCCCAACAAAACATGCACATATATGTCAATACGCACATACAGACACGTACACATATGAAAAACAAAATAAGTTCGTGAATTTCTTTAGGAAAAAAATAATAAAATAAAAACAAAATGCAGAACAGTGTAACATAACCCTCCAAAACGAGACCACTCAGTTGAATGAGTAAGTTTATCTTCCGTGACATCCTGTAGTCCTGGCATTATGTGGCCCCAGTGTGTGACGTGACGGTAACTTGTGGAACATAATTTGTGAGTATAAACAAGTTGAAAAACTTATTGTAAACATAATGCACACTGTACAACACCGAAGAGCAAATGAAAGTAACAATGGGCTGAAATTATTGCTAAATAATATCATAATTATCATCAGCAGGACGACGGTCACTACTGGGCATTGGCCTCACCCGTCGAGCGCCATATTAATTTATTGTTTTAAACTTTGAAGGATGTACTCTAATACTGTGTACTCCTCTTTCTAAAATTATATAAAATATTTTTTTTCTTGAGTAATAATTTAAAGCCTACTAAATATTGACGAATATTATACCTAATTAAATATTTAATTGTGGCTGGAGCAAGTAATTATTATATTTTAATTTAATATTGCTTTTTGACTTTAACACCCGGAAGAACGGCGGCAGGTTCCTGCATATAGTGGCGGCATACCTGAAGCTACCCGGGAATACTGCATGTGGTGCAATTGAGTAAAGAGTAGGCAAGAGGTTCCCCAGGTCATAATACTCTATTGTTTATCTCTTACCCATTGCAATTTCCTGAATGGACACGGTGGAGATTCAGCCCCTACAGTATTCGACCGCAATGATCTGAACGTTTTAACACGTCGAAGTCGCTTTTAGTGTTCAGAGAAAATGTATGCGAGCCAAGGTAATATATGTTAAAATAATTAATAGTATCCTACGTGACGTGGCTTGTGCCCAGCTCGTCCAGAGTGTCTGTTTAGTTTATCAGGATCGCGTAGATGTTGTGGCGGTGTCAAACTCGTTCTTTGTTTAACATTGAGGTTTCTTTAAGTGATCTCACAATAATCGCGGATGAGCGACGTTCGCATTTACATATCTATCGAAATATACTTGCGTCTCTGCAGCAAATCACTTGATGCTTTTGTTCTTTATAAAACTCCACATGTACACCGACTTTGGTTCTACGCACCCCTCTACGTGCGTCATCCCTCCACCCCTTTATCATCATAATGTTATGAGTGATCCAGGGGTTTTGTGTCACCGTTATTTAATGTGTGACGCTTTTATAGGCGCTAATTCATCGATAACCAATAGTATACACTTGCTGAACTCTCGAACCAAGTCACTGATATTGCGATGGAATACTTTCAGGCTCCAGTTGATAGTGTTTAAAGTACATAGAAGATCATTTGTTTGTAAATCTGTAATATTTTTTCTACTTTTATGCTTTTGCTGACGTACTCTAACCTCTAACGATAATAATGCGTGACTGCTGAGATCGGGTGTGTGTTCAACACAATCTCGGTGGATGTCTGCGTTGATACAGACCAGTCCGGGAAGACTCGCAGCATTAGACTTAAAATGTTCGGGCTTATCAGTGCACTATCGAAATTCTTGCAATTGCAAAAAATCGGAATGGATAACATTTAACAAATTGATGTTGAAGTCAACAATAGTCAGGTAAATGGGATCAAATGACAACAGGGAGCCAATTATATCTGTTAGTGCGTCAAGGAAGGTACGAACAGTCAACCACGGCAGCTGGTAGACCATACATATAAATAAGTTCCATCGGCCCTTAAAGACAGTCTAACATCTGTTCCATACTTGTAGTATTCGGATGTGTGTGAGTTTGTGCACAAATTTCTTTTTTAATATAAAACCCTACCCCTCCACACCAGGCAAAAATATTATCCGATCTCGGGATATGTAATAGGCGGTAAACTAAGACTCGAGGCACGTGACCTGCTTCATAAGGTCTTCCTGCTTTTTTTGCTAACGTGGAGAAACGCATTTACGCGCCTTCACTGGCCCTGGGTGGGTTCCAGTGATGTGTGGAGTTCGCGGCACATTATAGTACCGAATGACCATAAAAACCACCGTGAGTGCCATCAATGCCGCGTTTGGTGAGGTAGCGGAACAACAAATCATCAGGGCACCTCGACGGCTAGTGAGCCCCCTATGGGACCGACGCCACCTCCACAGATGGCATTGTCTCGCACCAAAGGACAACATAGGGTGAGGTTTCTATTCTCGCCCCTTGCCCCGTACGCGAAAGCGCCCCCACCTATTGCTGCATTGTCCCCTCTTCTTATAAGAGGAGTACGAAAAGTGGCTCCTCCACCTGCTCTTTAGTTCTTAAAAGAAGGGTACAAAGGCCACTCGCCTCCCCGGTTCAATTGGCTTCACCTAATGCTAATTGGCTAAACCTAACCCAGACTGGTTTCACCCCAGGCTACTGAGCTCCACCGCCAAGATAAGGTTTAAACCATGTTGGGGTGCATCACCTGGCCTAAGCCAAGTTTCGCTATGATTCATTGTATCCGTGACAAAATTCAACGTGCCCAGGGAGCCGGGATTTAAGAAGCTAATTTTGTTACATAAAAGTTGTTCGAACCTACAACTAATAAGTAATCTGTGGAGAACGATATAAGCTTAGAGATTTTACAATGTCTGCTCTAATTATGTAAAGAACTGGGTAAAGAATTTTACTTCAAGCAAACATCGTCCTTATTGTAAGGAGTTTACATTGTCAATTAATAAAAAAAAAAACAAAATTATCTCTTGCAAATTATTGGAGAGAACGCTTAAGCAGTCCCCCGACTAATCACAGCTGACCCTTCCTTACTTGTTGGGAAAGTTCAAGTAATGTTTATTTTAAAATAGAATGTATGTGGAGAGTATTCAGAAACAAAGCTTGGAAAAGTGTAGGGGGGTAGGTTTAGGAGGTGTACGTACAATGTACAAAATACAGAAATCTTTCAGAAGATTTTTTTTTGTCGCGTTTGTAAAAAGCCATGAGAGTAAAATGCACACCGTCACGAAACACAGACATCCTGAAGTTAGCTATAGTCAATGCTTTAGTTATCAAAAAAGTTAGCAACAACGTAAAACTAAGGACACGTACGTATGTGCGTCAGGACTGACAACTATATTCACGATATTTATTCATATTATTCAATACCTTTTGTCTTTTGTTTATTTCCTTCTACAAACGTGGAATAAGGTGAAAGATATTTTTAAGTGTTTCACCTTGTTTCGGCCAAAGAAATATATCTTATAGTAAAGAGGAGCAAACGTTAAATCGGATCCTCTTTACATCTGCATCGTTACTATGCCGATGCGATCGATCTACGATTTTTTTAGTATGGGGGGGACAAACGAGATTTCCGAGACCTTTTACAACCAGTGACGCCCATGAATATCCGCATAATTACTATACAGATGCGTTGCCCACCTTTTCACCTCCCACCCGATGGGCCCAAATATTGTCCTTCACACTAGATTTACCAAGTATCCTACATTCGTTCATTATAAACACAAGCCTGTACGTGTCAATTTTTAGATGCCCATACCTCGAAAGCACAGCCAGGCCGCATAAGTTTAATGTAGAGGGCGCCTGCATGAACGGGATCGAGTTAGTTCGTTAGTTCGCTAGCCACAGTTTGGTGCGAGCTCTGATCAAATGAAATAGTTCACAAACCTGGCTCGAGGCTGTAAGATTTTGTTTAGTTGAATGACGTTCGGAAATTATGGCAGCTCTGACACGTGACATGAGTTTACTACTTAAGAATAAACAAGATTGTATAGCGTTACGCGGAATTTCACAATCGTTACTTTACACCATTTCACCCGTCATTATCGTTCCTAAGAAGGAAATTCGATGTGTGTGTAAAACTGAAATGTGTCTGTGCATTGCCATAGGCGATATGACTACCATTCACTCGGTCTATTACTCTGCAGTAATAAACGACGTTCAAACCGTAGATGTTGTATTACTTAGGAAAGAAATCAAAACTCCAAAAACATTCGCGAAGCTGAAAATTACATATTATCTGATTAATTATAGTCACATTATATGTATATCTTAAGTCATAGTTTCTTTAGCTTAAATCACCTTCATTTTCTTTTTTTTTTTTAGTATAGGGAGGCAATCGAGCAGTCGAACCCTTTCTGCGAGTACCGACGCCCATGAACTTACGCAAAACTAGTAAACGGGACTTAATGGCGTACTATTTTAATCGAAGTATTTACCTCGAGTCGGCACTTCATTACGGCCGAAACGTAAATAACCCGTTCACAGTCTCGTTTTATAGTTAGTGTGAAAATTACTAGACTACAATTTTATATGCTTTTGTTATTCGAATTTGTCTACTGTACATAAAATACAACTCGTGTCATTTCAATGTCATGTCCCTAAGATGGCCGCGACGTCCATTTGCAACACATTTCCCGCTTCAAAGCCTTCAATTTCACGAGCGAGTGACTCTAAACATTGTGCCATAAAGTTTAAGACGTACTGATAATTAGGGTGTTCTGTATCGCTCCAAAGGGAGAACAGACGCGTTGCTCAATAGAAATTGGGACTTAAATTCATATGGACCTGAAATCTATCCTTAACCTTAATCTGTTCACATTTATAAGAACACCCTGATGGTGTAGGTGAAACGGGAGCTCAGGAAGATGTAGTCCATCAAATCAGTGGCAGTCTATTTGCCAATTCCAAGATGCGAGTAGCCCATAATCTATCGAATATAAAAAGTAAAGTTAATTTATATTAATACTGAGCAGGTGCACAGGACTGTGGAGTGGTGTTCGTGAGTTTCGCAGTTACACAGTGGACACGTCTGCATACCAATCACATTATATTACATGAAGACATGCGGATATCTATGGGCGTATGTAGCCATTAAAACATATTAGGGAAAATTCAACCAAAAACGTGATGATTTTTAGGCGGTTACTACATATCTATCTAAATACGCGTGATGGCAGTATAAAAGATTCAAAAAAGTTAATATATTTCTTAAAAGATAACTTCGAATCACCTCTAAAAATGACCTGGATTCAATGTAAAATACTGCATTTAAAATAACATAATCCAAATAAATTTGGAAACAAAAAAAATACTAATAATATTTTCAGAAAAATAAAAGTATAAAATACTGCGATCAGCCACGTTTACTAAAATACGATTAAATAAAAAAATATATACGAATAAATAAAGAAATAATAGCGTATGACGTCTCGTTCGGATAAAATAAACCGTTTAGTTCAAACTTGTCTCGGCAACTCAGTCGAAACTACACGAGCGTGACGTCAAATTAGTGCCATGACACCTACGAGCATTTTTGGGCCTCATTATTAAATAGTCTGTTGTCTGAAAATATAAAACTTATTTTATTACTGGAATAATGTTATTTTGCGTGTACTCGAGCATTGACATTATTAAAACTCCAAAATCTGTCGTCTTGCAAATTATTGATTGAGAACTACTTCAGCGTTATTTGTTAAAATTAATATTCATAAATTGAATGAATAAGATGACCGTCAAAATAGCGAATGGCTTAATTCTAGCTTAACATTACTGAACACAAAAAAGGTTGGTTATTTACATTTAAACACCTCTCAGCCGCCGCGCCCAGTTATTAGCTGCGCCGAATGTTTCCTGTGTACTCCGCTAAACAGACTCGCGTCACGGTCTAACGTAGTATTACACCGTACCACGTCAATGTTATGCTACTTAAATACCTTTACAACACATTTTGTTAGAGTTTCGTGAATATATTGCATGTGAAATGTTGAAGTCATATTTCTTTTGGCGTGTTACGGAAAATGAATGTAAATGTTTACGACGGTACGACACCGTGCAGTTAGCTAAATTTAACATCTTAGTTTACAAAATAATGTTACCATAATGTGTTGTTTATATGTAATTATATATACATATACAAATATCCATGTCAAATTAGCCGGAATGTAGCCATCACGTTTTCACGACCTAAAGAAAGCGATAATCATAACAGAAATACTGGTAATGTCCACGAGGTGTGTACCAGTCATTAGACTGAACAGAGCAATTCAAGTGTAGAGATGTACAGGTACGTCGTATATAATAGGATCCCTGAAAACATTAACCGTCCTTCAGCTAATAAATAAAAAAATTGAAGATCGTTTGGTACCTGATACCCATCCACCATCACCCGATGGTGGACGACGCATCTCGCAATGGTATTGTAAATGACTTCGATTTCTCGTTAGTCCCCCAATGTCTTATAATTAGAACATAATTCACATGAGTCTATCTACATGTATTCGATTTTATAAAAAATATTGAACGGATTCGCACGCACGAATATTGAACATTTCGGCAATGGACTGAGCGATTCCAGGTGAAGTGTATAATTTGACCTCGTTTATTTACGGACGAAGACGCGGATTGTTAGTCTATACTTATATTATAAAGAAGAAATACTTGATTGTTCGTTTGTTTGTTTACATCAAACAGTCTTTGAAACTATAAGACATTCTCTAAAATGTTAGAGATCAGTGTGAAAATTTCATTAATACAACCAAAAGTGTAAAAAAATATCGAAGTTAATCCTTATGCGGCCGCAGAAATTATTGACAACTAGTTGTCCCGACTATCTGACCGTTGAGGAAGAGAAGTTCTCGGGTGGCGGCCCCGCCCCTGGGGACGGTCTCTTACCCGGTGGACTGACGACTTACTTAAGGTGGCGGAGAGCCGCTGGATGCAAGTGCCTCGTCACCGTGACTTAAGGCGCTTTATGCTTATGGTATATGTCAAGCAGTAGACGTCTGCCGGCTGATGAAGGTGATGACGATGTCACGACAGACGTTATTTCTCTTATAAATTGAATGCGTTGAGAGTTTGTTTTATACCGCAAGCTGGCAATCCGGCTATTTGTGCAGCTCATAAACCTGGAACGAAGAATTTGATTATACCTTTCCATTCATTGTTTTAATAAACTACACTTTATTTTCCATTACAAGTTTCATTTGAACCCGTCAAATGAACATTTAAATTCTTTTCATATTAACCTTCAATCAATCGGTAGTCTCTGCTCTCCTTTTCCCCATTACAGTTCGGTTACAACAGTCACTGCATTGGGGTATAGAGATCTAGACAGAGGTAGTGCCATGCTGTATTGCAACGTGATTGGGCTCGATCGGAAAGATACTTCTCGCTCACATGATACCGCTACATAGTAACTACCTCAGTGTCGCGTTTCATGTGGTTTGTGAGTAACCGGTACCTCATTGGAGGGAGAAAAGGGCGGGGCGAATATTCATGGGCGTCGGTAATCGTGTATTGTGTATTGTACAAAAAGAGACTGTTATCATAGGAATAAAATATATTTTGTAGATATTTTAAGTTTGCCAAAATTATACACGAATGCTAAACTTAATTTAAATCATTTATATAGTTTATCGAAACTCTATTTTTAATTATAACAGTACTAATGGCGCGACTAAGTATATACATCATGTTGAATCTTTATATAATCATTAATACTGGTGTGGATTGAAAGGTATTCGGCCTAGATAAGAAAATAAACACATACTAAATCAGTCATATTTTTATTTTTCTACATAATTACTATTAAGTTCGATGCAGTTTTGCCATCTCCCTTTTAAAGCATTTAGACCGTAGAAAAAAACAATTCTTAGAGTCAAAATATGCGTCTACTGCTGTTTTGACCTCGTCTTTTGTCGAAAATGTTTCACCATCCAAGTGTTTTTTTTTTTTTAGGTTAGGAAACAGACAGAAGTCTGACGCTGCCAGGTCGGGTGAATAAGACCGATGCGGTAATAGTTCAAAGTCAGAATTATGGACTTCAGCCATTGATTGCACAGATGTGTGAACACCGCCGTTATCTTGATGAAACAGGACTTTTTTCTGAGCATTCCTAAACGCTTTCTTTTACTTCCTCTCGTAAACGACAAAGTAAGACACAGTAATAATCTAAGTTTATATTCTGACCCCTTTCAACATAATCAATCATAATCACTCCCTTCGAGTCACAGAATACTGAGGCCATTACCTTATTTGTCGACAAAATCGCCTTAGCATTTTTAGGGGGTGGTGAACCAGGTCTTCTCCACTGTTTCGATTGTTGTTTTGTTTCTGGCGTACAGTAATGTGCCCATGTTTTGTCCATTGTAACAAACCGATACAAAAAGAATCTGCATCGACTTCAAATAACTCCAAACAGCCATGTGAAATAGCCAATCGCGTCCGTTTTTCTTCATCTGAAAGCAGCCACGGAACCCACCTTGCAGACACCTTGTGATGATAGCCCACGCGTTGATTATGACGTTTTGAGTTAGTACATAAGATATGCCTATAATCTCGGCTATCTCTCTATTAACTTACCTGCGGTCTCCCATTATAAAATCAAGTACTTCTTAATATTTTCGCCAGTAGTGGACGTCGAAGGCCTTCCTGAACGGGGTTCATCTTTCAAACTCTTGAATTCTGCTATCCATTTTTTACGGTTGAACAAAACAGAGCAGAATCTCTTAAAAGATGGCTCATATAATCATGGATAGATCACTACGAATTTTTTATCTGCGGTATCCCATAATTAAATCAAGTATTTTTTTTTCGTCAGTAGAGGACGTCGAAGGCTTTCCGGAGCCGCGTTCATCTTTCACATTCTTTCCACCACGCTTAAATTCTGCTATACATTTCTTGACGGATGAATAGAACAGAGCAGTATCCTCTTAAGTACTGAACTTATCATCATGGATGGCTTTCGGTGATAGCCCCTTCATATGTAGGTACTTAATGACGGCACGCTGCTCGTTTTGCTCCATTTGCAGAAACTATGTCCGATTGTTTTGTATATATATGTCTATGTTATATTATAAAGTCACAACTAATTACCGCACACGTTTCGAAATTCGCACAATTAACTAGTCTGAACTATACTAAATAATGTGGGTAGATATGATTTTTAGAATTGAATCTGTGTTGGCCCAGTAATTTTAAATCCTCCTAGTATGTACATGTAACACAGAAAAGCGCGGAGTTGAATGAATGACGTATAATGAAGCTTGTTGAATTATACATTACTTTTACTGTCCCTGGTGACCCTCTTGATAACAGATTCAATCACTTGATACTCCTTGGGCGGCTGGGGACAATGCACTAGCCGATCCCTTTAGGATCTCGGTTCCTATGGGTTCTATATAGCCGTGCCCGGAAGTGCTCTCATCGTGTATTTTTGTAATTGGCCCGGGAGCCCCACCCAGAGCTGGTAATGGCGCGTAAATACGTTACCCCGCGTCAACAATAAATAGATTAGTGTGGAAGAATTACCCTAATAGTGAGTTTGGAATTCCTATGAGCTTCAAAATGTAAGGTGTTGTCGCATCTGCGTGAATCCGAGCGAATGCGTCTATCTTGTACGTGGTGTCGTAATTTATTCCGCGTCGTCAGGTCTGCGGATACCTTTAACATTTATGTACATCTCACGCAGCGAGAGGCTTTCCGAGCCAATAGAACCGGTGCTAAATTGAAGTATTACCTTTTTAATTGTTATAAAACCAGTTGATGACAATTATAACTTAATTAAGATATAGGGCTATGCTACATTACAAAGGAATTGGGCCTTCACGAGCGGTGAGGTATTTTTCGTCCGGACAATACCGCCGTAAATTCACACCGGGGGTTTTGCGTTTTGTGCGTTTTTATATGTAGCCAATTGCCTATTGGCAGGGAGGAGAAAAAGAGGCCAACGCATCGGCACGGTGATGATGGAGACGTTTATGTACCCTGGTAGTTGTAAAACGGCTCTGATTTCTCGTTACGCTACCAATATCATAAAAAAAACATTTAGAAATTGTATTTGTTAAAACAATTACTAGTCTACCTCGAGCAACTATTGCAATAATGTAGACATAACTCCGAGAAGGAAGCCGATAGAAGGGTTCAGTTGGGTTGGGCAGCATTCGGGAAGCTTCGTCATCTTTACAGGCGAAGTTAGAATGCTTGAAAATAACAGTTTTCAACCAATGCGTTCTCCCCGTCATGACCTATGGGGCCGAAACAGGGCCTCTTAAATGAGGACAGCATAACAAGTTTGTTTTGTTTTGTTGGGTGTTTCTTTGTCCGACAGTATTAGTAACGAAGTCATAGGGCAGATCACTAAAGTATTCGATATCACGCGGGGAATAAGCTTGCTGAGGTGGCAATGGGCTGGTCACACACTCAGAAGATCTGATGGCAGATGGGCCAGTAAGGTTCTGGAGTGGAGGCCGCGTTTAGGAGGACGAAGTATTGGTCGACCGTTTACCGGTTGGCGGGGCGATCTCCGCGCAGGAGTTGGTCCGGGATGGACCCGAATAGCAGGAGATCGGCCGTCTTGGCGTTCATTGAAAGAGGCCTATGTCCAGCAGGGGACCGATAAGGACTGATAATGATGATAATTGATAAATAGTATTTGTCAAAACTTACATATGAATGGGTGGATGGCCAGCCGCCTCCTACAGACATGCAGATAAGTTGCGCCTAATTTACATACTATCAAGTTGTTGCCCTCTTTACACAAATCCCCGGTTAAGTCGCCAACATAACACCAATTGTGTGACCGGTACAGCCCTGGTTGTTGTGACCAGATTTATCCGCAATATTTGCCCACCTGCTTTCATTTATTGAATCAATTCATTGCAATTAATATTGCTGCGAACACAATTGTGTTTAAAATAACTGTACGGCTACGAGTACCTCGCTACAAGTGCAGTCGAAACGAGGTTAATAAAATTTATATTTAAACAAGCCGCTCTTCATATCTGTACACATTTAAGTTGTAAATGAATAATATGTTAAAGTAAATCGGACAATGGCGGCGCATTTCGGTTTTAACATCTTGACTTCCGTTTGTATATAAAGTAGATTTTATTTCGACACGGCTCCCGGCGTCCGGCTTGCTTAGTTGGTTGGCTTTAAGAAGAGGTAATGCCATTCATGGTGCATGACACTACATCCTCCCGTGCAACGGAATTGGGCCCGCACGACTGGGAAAGTACATCTTGCTCACTTGACATCAGCGTAAAGTGACTGCGTCGCTGTCGCGTTTCGTGTGGTTTGTGAGTGGCTTGAGGCCCATTGGGCTCGAAAACCGGCCAAGTGCGAGTAGGACCCATGCACGAAGGGTTTCGTACCATTATATTTAGACGATCGGAAAAATCTTGTTTGTTGAATGGCCTCTTTAATAATTATTTTTCTCTGTTTCTGTAAATATATGTTGTTATAGCGGCTACAGAGATACATAAAGTGTGAAAATTTCAGCTATCATGCTTTAGCGAAGTCTTAGGTTCCGTTTTTTATTCTTTGAGTACGCAATCCTAAAGAACTACCCTGTGTCTATCTCTGAGTGTACTCGCGACTGAGCTAACGTCCCCAGTTTTAATATAAACGAATTCTTAATTTCCAACCTCTTTCAACAATCTTTCCCAGTTCGTAAAGTTTCCGCGCATAAATTAAGTGTTGACTAACTTAGAACACATAAATCTCAACCCCTTCCCTGTCCTCACCACCTGACAGACTCACAGTTCTTGACTCTAGGTACAGTGGATCGGGTATAAATGTTCGATAATGTTCACAAGATATTTAGCACAAAATAATATAGACTTAGTATTAAAAGCTAGTCTCATTGTGACATTACTGCCGAACCGTTGAGGATATATGTCTATGTATACTATGGCACTTTGTGGCAACGGAGAGGATGGTGCAGAGGAGAGCAATACTTTTGAAAAGTTGGCGTCCATCACCGAGTGGGTCCACTTACTCTGTAGCAATTATGTTTTGAAATTTAAATATTTTATTAAAAAGTATATCTGTCATCTTTGACTGTAAGGCTTAATGTACTCTGTGTTGAAGAGGTGTCACTGACGCTATATGCCATTCCCATGTCATAGTAAAATAGTTATGTCTTTTTTGCCGGGAACCTACATATTCGTGTCACAATGCACGAATTTGTTTTGTTATTTCATATAAAAGGAGCTCTACTCCTTTCTTCCTTTTACTTCTTTTCGTTTATTAAGTTGAGATTTGACTACCCGGATAAGACTTCATACCTGAGGGTATGAAGTCTTATCCGGTTTATTTATACCAACCCTAATTAAAAACTGTATTACCATTGTCATAAATTGTCACATATAAAAACTTTCTTCATGATTGTGAATGTGGAAAGACCAATTGAATAAATATATCTAAAAGTTTAACTAAACCTCTTATAGTCTCTTTAACCCCCAGAAGCCCTTTTATTTTAATTAAAATTGTTACAGTTACAATTGCAATTGGAAATCATTTATAATAAAATTACAATTGCATTGCACCCCTTACACAATTGTTCTTGGTTTCAACCACTAATTAGTTTCTCATATTAAACGTCATATTTTGATCTTAACATATATTAACGCCTTTTCCACATTCATAATCAATATATTGTTGAAAGTATTATAGTAAAATTAAGAATTCAAAGATATATTTTTTGACGGAAAATTGAGGGTTTCTAACTTTGACACTTATCACATTGTGTATTTAGTAGATACTAATGTTATAATTCAAAGTTGCATTATTATAAAACCAAGTGTATATTGAAGTTATAAATTGTTTTAAAAGGTTATTGTATCATATGATTAATATTTTTGAATATATGGGATAAATTTGTGTTGCAGTTGATTGTGTGTAGGATGGGTCCCAACCATCGGGCCGGTGTTTTACCTCTGCCCCTTTTCCCCTCCACGTAGCCCCCTAGTATGATTCTTTAAAGATTGTTTGGCTGAAAGTAAGTGATCTATAGGCAGGTCCTGGAGAGGCGCGCTATCATCGGTATATGCAGTTCTTCAACGATAGACGCGTTAGTGCACCTAGCGGTCCACGGCACACCCAGCATTTTATCACAGCTAGCACCACATTTCAAACGCGTCCTTTCTTGATTTGACTCGAGCAGTCAGACTCCAGGTCTCCGAAAATGAGGTTACGTATAGGTCCAATTTTGGTCTCGCGTGTGATGTTACTGTTTCTCATAAATTTCTCCAGGCGCTGTTTTTGCTATTTGGGCTCGCCGTATAACTTCCCTTCTACGGTCACCATCGGCGCGTTTTAAGGATCCCAGATAAGCTCGGCCACCACATCAAGGTCGTTCAATTTATAGGATATGCGCATTGATTATAAACTGTCTACAAACATCAACTTGGTTTTGCTGCGGTTTATCTGTTGTCCGAATTCCGCGCTGACACTTTCTAGCCTACTGAGCAGTTCCTCCAGCTCGCACTCGCTTTTCATAGTTAAGATAATATCATCAGCAAACCGTAAATTGTTAACGAGCAGCCCCATAGAAATGCCAACAGATTTTTGAAAACTGTTGTCATTTCTAACCCGTTTTACGAAGAGGTAATGCCATTCTGCATATGAGGAAGGTGTACCATGCGTGGTGCGTGACGCTACATCCTCCTATGTAACGGAATTAGGTCCACACAACCGGGGAAATACCTCTCGCTCACTTGATACCGGCGTAAAGTGACAGCGTCACTGTCACGTTTCGTGCGGTTTGTGAATAGTCGGTGGCCCACTGCGGATGCGATAGGTGGGCGACGCATCTGCGTAACAACCATGTGACTGCGTACGACCGGGGATGTACCTCTCGCTCACATGATACAACCGTCAAGTGACATCTTCCTACTAGGTAAAGTACATTCAGTGTGGTTTTCTGTAGCCGCCCATTGGAGTGGAGGAGGAAAGAAGGGAAACGCGTTGGCGTAGTGATCACGTTGATGTCTAGGAGCGTCGTCGTCAAAAGATTCCGACTGCTCGTTTGCCCTCTATACTATAAAAAAATCTCTACTAATAAAATTTTTTGATATTCTACATGCATTCGTGTCCCATTAATGTGGAAATAAATTTAAAGTTGACACTTTTAATCTTTGGCAGCTAATTATCATCATCATCAGCCAGATGACGTCCACTGCACATGCTGCTGGGCCTCCCCCATAGGGTGCCTAATGAATTTGACTTAATCGATATGCTCGGACATGTTTAGTCGGTGATCGAGGGAGCAAGACGGTGTGGTGGGGGACGCTACTCGCCTGAAAAGACAGACTAAACTAGACCGACTAGACTAAATTACTTACCAACCTACTCTACTATACTTTGTGATATTGGAACACGTTTCCCTACTAAAGTACGAGTACTATAGTGGAATAGCGAAGTTACTGGACTGGAATACTCGTCTAGTGAGAACTTAAGCCTGTGTTTGGATACAGTCTCGTGCAGTGAAACATAACCAAGGTTGTTAATTTTTTTAACGGGCTTGGCCCACCACACGCTCCCATCGCTGCCACTCCTGTCAGCCAGGATCGACATCGGCAATCACTGCTGACTCTGTGACATTATCGCTGGGAGCCCGAGGGAAAAGCAAAAAAAATTGCCTCGGACCCGCAACGAATCTAATCACAAGAAAATAGGGGGAGTAGGAAGTAATTCCAGTTTCCCTCCCTAGTCAAAGCGGGAGACAGTGCAAGATTGCAATGACTTGTAAAAGCCAAGAAAAGGAGAGGGCGGCCCGGTGCAGCCCAGCTGCGGTGCAGCCCAGCTGCGGTGCAGCCCAGCTGCGGTGCAGCCCAGCTGCGGTGCAGCCCAGCTGCGGTGCAGCCCAGCTGCGGTGCACCGCGGAGGTGTTCAGCCGATCACATTGATTACGCCTAATTTTTTTTTTTTTTTTTTTATATTCTGGGGTATTAATATGTTTGAGTCCTGTTAATTTGCTACCAGTAATATTTATGACGGAATTGTTTCAAGGTTCCATACCTTACCTAGTTTCCCACACTTTTGTTCCACGGCTCCATCGTTATTCATTTATTGCAGTGCACTGTACTTACAAAGAGACGAGAGAGAGAGATAGAGAGAGAGAAGTGAACCAGAAGACACAAAAGTCTTCGCCAGTGCGATGAAATTTATAGGCGGGAGCAATAGCGCCGCGAACCAGTAGCAGGTCCTCCGAAAAAAAACTAATAACGACATTTTCTACTAAGTTTCAATATAACAACATATAACAGACACCGATTCTTCATTTTTAATTTTTTTCATCAAAAACGAATTATATTTAATTAGTGGTGTGAAGCATGAGAACTTCCATGATTTTCCAGAACATAAAGAGGACGTACGTTATTTATAATGAACTCGCTGCGTCGTTTCAAACTTGAGACGCAGTGCAAGACGTAAAGTATGTTAGCTATGTTACAGCTTGTCTGAGGAGCGGTAATGTGCCCTGGAACAGCTGTATGAGCTGATTAGCTCATAAATATGCCAGATGACTATGAAATGGTTTACATAAACTTACATCTATGATATCACTCGTAACGCCTCTATTTTTGTTAAGCATTCACTACGAGAGGCAATCGTGGAATATACACTTTACAGACATTTTGTTTTGAAGACATTCGTTGCATATTGTTTTGTGTTGTTTTATTATAGCATTATCCTCCTTCACACCTCCGCTAACGGGCTGGTGGCTACTCACAAACCGCACACTACGAGTACGGCACGGCACGGCAGTAACATGTGAGAGGTACCTCCCCGGTCGTGTCAGCCCAAATCAGCTGCAATATAGCATGTGTCATGTCTCTCTGTGTCTTACTAATAAGTGTATCTATATAACATATTATTTAAATCGAAAGGAAATTAAAGCTGTAAGGCCGAGTTAACATGGTGTTACTAAACCTTCAATAAGCCATTCGATAGGTAAGTTAACTCAAGAGATGTCAATAACGGCCACATGTCAATAACGAATTATAGTGTTGTATTGCTTTTAAACAATAATTGTCGTAAACTGTTATCCCGTTATCCTGTTGTTGGAAGTGGTCATTATTAGTGTATTGTTCTTGTTAGTGTGTTATCTTGGAATATCTTAATGAATGATAATTATTGCCTATGTTGTTTAATCAGGTGTAATTATAATTTCTTAATCGTAGCTTTGTACGAGAAAACTCTTAGCAATATTTTTTACTTTCTTTGCTTTTGTGTCAGTAAGACTTCAAAGTAGTACCTAATAAACATGGGCAATTGTAGATTAGACAGCACTATCGAGTTTTGGTATTTTGTATACTACGTATTTCATAAATCAATTATGAACACTGAAAATACTATATATGTAATAATTTATTTACTTACTAGGAATAGGCTAATTAATGATTTCAGTACGCTATGTGTACCAAAAAAAATTACTTGGTCATTAATAACTCGAACAAGAGCGTAACAATTATTTCCGTAATTCGTCAAACGAATAATGGTTAGAACAACGTTATATTACAATCGCCAATACTTCAATTATACAGGAACATATAAAAAACAAAAGTTAACTTTATGACGTTCAGTAAATGACTTAAATCGAAAAATGAACTTCCACTGTCTGCTATTCTTAATAATGAATGAGGAATAATCAAATTTAATTTTTTCGATTTTAATTCTGTATACAAGAGAAGGAAAAAGCCAAATTTCAAAATGAAGCCACGTATCTGACATGCGCTATCTCTCTTACACTGTTAGTCCGTGTATAATGCCTTGTCGCTCGCACCTGCATGTCATCACTAAATTGTCGTGTACGCGCCAATAACAAAAAAGGATAACGATGATATAATAAGCGGGAATTCAATAACTCGTTATTCGTCGTTCGTGTAAGAATAATGAATTGTATAATGTCCTGCTGCAATAATGAGCACCACTATTATAATGTGACTGTTTACTACCTTATAAATGTTTCTATTTGGTTAATAATTTTTTTGCCAGTTCAGGCCAGAGTTGCATAAGAATCTGTAAAATATGGACCTAAATTCTCTGACGTATGCCGAGTGACAACCTTTGCAGTGCCTCACGTAGCGTAGTCTCAAGCACGCTTGAGCTACATGTGCTCAAATATTTTTTTTACTGTTTTTATTTTGTGTGTTCTAAACACAGTAGTACAAAGTCAGTTTTATCTGTATAGCGGAAAATTGAATAAATGTGTTTCTATTCTATTCTATTCTAAAACCGACTCTTACTATAGGGACACTTTCTGGTTGGATCGATGACATCCTATGGTACATCAGCATATTTGTCGCAGCGGCAGTGGACTAGTGGTAGGGCTATTCGCTATTATAAAACGTGATTGTTTGACTTGACTCTTGTCTGTTGGAGCGAGGCAACACATTTACGTGACATCATCGACCCTGGACCTTAGTGGCGTTTGGTACTCGCGCCACATTATACTGCCGAATTCCTGATTCGTCTATAGCTATTACCTCGTCTCACTTTAACGTTAGTTAAACTTTACGATCCAAACGTCTGTGTATAATGAGTAAAACGTTTTGTAAAGAAAATCATAGTTATTTTTTGTTTATGTGGGGCAACACATTTACGCGCCATCACCGTTCTTGGATGGGGTCCAGAGGTGAGTGAAGTTCGTGCACTATGATGGTGCCGAATTCCCACAAAATCCACATTGAGTGCCGTCAGTGCTTGGTGCTTCAGTGAGGTGCCCCGGAACTGCAAACCATCAGGGCACCTCGATGCTAGCCAGTCCCCTAATAGACAGATACCACCACCACAAAGGGGTGCCGGACTATAAGACAAACCCACCAATTTTAAGATAGTGCAATGGGGCAAAGTTCCAAAATTCGCCTCTTGCCTCGTACGCAAAAGCGCTGCCTCCTCTTGCTCTTTATTATTTTCTTATAAGATACTTACAAAGATCAGTACCTCGGTTCCATTGGATTTACCCAAGGAGTCTAGGTCCACCCCAGGCTACTGAGCCCCACCGTCACGACAAGGCTTGAAACAAGGTAGGGTTGCTCCTAATCACCTAATACACAACGACACAAGCTAGTAATTTATCATTCTAACATTGGAAGCGCGCGTTGAAAACTTCTAGGCTTTATAAAATAAGAACGGTCTGGCTATCACGGCTCCTATACCAGTAGATAAATAACGGGTTTTAAATGCAATGGAGTCGGTATATATAATCACCAGTTTTTTTATAACTCTTTTCAAACGAAGGTAATAAGCTTAAGCGATTTGAACCAAAAGAGCGAAACGAGGAAGAAGTTGAAATTTTAAATAATCCGAGAATTAACGGATAAGGAAATATAAAAAAAATGTATTTAATACATCGAAAGTTTTATTATGACGCATCGTAATGCGTTCTTTGAAAAACTAAAATGTTGATTATAGCTAACTTCAAGGTGTCACTTTTTCGTAACGGTACGCGCGCGCATCGTAAAAAAAATATTTATGGCACTCCGTTGACTCTGCCTACCCATAATGGAACTAGCGTGAAGATGTTGTTTTATGAAATAAAAACCGTGTCCCAATAGTAAAGCGTTACGCCGAGTGTTTATGTTACACAAGATTTTATTCCTCATGTTTCATTCATTCTACGGGTCTGAGATATNNNNTTTACTTCATTGCTTACCTACTCAGATCATAATATTTCACATTTGTGTATCGTAAAGTTTGTCTCCCCTCAAAACCGAAAATTATGGCGTCGCGTAAACCGAATAATGGCGAAAGTTCGCGAGCTCAGTAACTTTACTCATTTGAATCCATTTAGATAAGACCTAGGAAATACGCCCTAAAGGAACTTGCTTTGTAACACAATTGTTTACAACTAGTCTGTACAGGGGCAGCTTCAAATGTACAGAAACTTTAATGTCTTGTGTGTTCAAGCTACTTATGAATGAGTAACTTGGCTTTAGTGTGTTTTTATTTGCCATAATACTTTTATTTATTTTTAACTGCCCCGTGGTCCTAGGTTAGCATGTTCAGCCACAGACGTGAGGTCCCGGGTTCGAATCCCGGGTTAGACCATACAAAAAGTCCTATTAGGGTTTTTCAAATTCTAATAAGTATCCGGAGTTAGAACGTTGGCGGTGTTACATGCCTGTGCCTCGGAGAGCTCATTAAGCCATCAGTCCTGCGCCAGATTTCTCTCCGGTCGTCTTGGATTGCCGTCTCATCGGAATAAAAGAATGAAGGAATAGAGAGTTCACTTTTATCTGTGCGAACACTGGAGCACTGCAATATGTCCCGCGCAGATGTCTCTCTCAATGGAGATGGCTGCTGTAGACGAAATTCTCCTAAGACGACATTATTATATTTGCCATAAAGCATCTTTACAATAAAGCTAGTATTACGGATTTTGTCCCGGCATTTAATTATTTAACTAGCCCGACGTTTCAGAAACTTTACAGCAACCATGTTCACAGGTGGACTGAGATGACACATGTCCTGTTGTCACAAATTATTAAAAGTACCCGAAGAATCATAATTATTTATTAGTTCCGCAAATAATACTTGTTTTGTTTATTGTATCTTGCTGTCTTGAGGTACATATAAATGTTTAGTTGTGATTTGATAGTGTTTATCACTGGGTCCCAAACAGAGGACCCAGCCATCTTCTGTATTATTCTGTATATTTGGAAGTTTCTTTAAATTTCAATAGCCTCACCGATCATTCTTGGCAGGAATCGGTGTGTTGTGAAATGTTAGTGACATGGCGGTGTTTCACATCAACTATATGTTCTTTGACGCGAGTTTTTGTGGGTATTTCAGTTTGCCCAATATAAGAGAATCTAAAGTCACGATCAAGCCTGTACACTCCTGCACCTTGTCGAGGGACCTGGTATTTCACTGGTAGTAAGAAATTACTAACCTTTTTTTGGCAGCTTAAAATAAATTTTTATTGAATTTTGCTTGAGAATATAGCCAATTTTGTTTGTGACCCCATTGAAATATGGTAATATTACAGGAAAGCTTTCTACGGTGGCTGGTTTCAATCGGCATCTGTGGAGCAGGCGGGGAACGCGAAGCTTGCTGTCCAGCAGTCCTTGTTTGACATGTTGTAGTTCTGTATCCTGGTCTTGTCATAGATGCCTCGTGCTCTCTGAAACAATCGTGTACGAAATGATTAAATGAACCGTGATAAAATCCGTAAAAGCAGTTTTATTGTTGTGATACATTCGCGTGAACTTAACAGATATGAAACATATTTTGTAATTGTGGGCAACGCTTAAACTACAGCTAAATTCCCTATTCGCTACAGGAATATATTATATCGCACGTACATAATAATATTTCACAATTTTACCAAAAAAAAAATCGTATATTACATTTTTCAACACGCTTATTAGGTCAACGTGTTTATCTAGAAAAAACCAGGTAAGATCCAGTTAGATTCGTTCCTAAAGATTTTGCTTTTAGAGTTGTATAAAGCGTGTAATAATTTTTTAAACATCTTGAGGAATCAATAAAAATTGGTTTGAACAAAATAGACTTGGTAGTCAAAGAAATATGTAATTTCTTTGGTTTCTTGGCACGAAACCGTTCATAGGCCAGTCTGACTCGCTCTTGGTAGGTTTTTTGTCAATGTAAAATAATTGGGCCGGAGCGACCGTGGGGAGCGACCTCTCGTACACACCATACCGGCTAAATTGACCGGATAAAGTGACAACTGCAGTGTAGCTTTTCGTGCGGTTTGTGGAAAAAACGCACGACACCGCAGCACCGTATGGGAGTGCGATGTACAGTAAAACTACATATCTCGTTACCGCGGATGTCTCTCCTCACAGCCGCGTAACATCGCGCGGTCATACAAATTCCGGTTAAACACGCGCTCGGCGATCTTTAGCACGGCGTAACTCTGTGAGCGTTGTCACTCGGTTTAACTAAATCACTCTGTTTATTGCGACTGTTACAGTTAGTGCAGAACCTTCGTTGTTAGAATGTCTCACTAAATTTACCTAGATATATTTCTCAAGGAATCGTAAGCTAGAAATACGCGTCTCGTCTTGCAGAAACAGCACGAAATGTGATCCTGAAGACGTCACTTTACGGCGGCATCAAGTGACCCCGGTCATGCTGGCCCAATTCTGCTGCTCTTGTCCTTATACAATCCGTTTGAAAGGAATAAAGAAGGTAATAATAAATGTCATCTTTCCCTTAGGAAGGGGGTCCAACCGTAAAATTTAATAACATCGAAATACCGCAGGCGAACCATATGTGATACTTAGGATAACACCTTGATAGGCGAGTCACATGGCAAAAGCATATTATTATGACCAATCGTAAGCACTTAGGTTTACAGTTGAGAAATATGTACTGCTCAACTGAACAAAATTCGCAATTATGAATGATTACCAAATTAGTGTTATACAAGCCAATTGTGAAGCCCGTATGGTGTTATGGTATCCAACTGTGAGGAACAGCCTTCAACTCCAACAGTGAAATTTCACAAAGGTTTCGAAATAAAATTTTAATAATTTTAACAAATGCTCCATGGCTTGTTACAAATGAGCAGTGGCACCAAGATCTCAAAACGAACACCACCAGACCGGAAATCCTTACTTCCACTAAATTATATAAAGATAGAATTATACGTCATCCGAACAATCTGGCAAGAGCTCCAACGGAAAATGTCCCATTAGTTCGCAGATTTAAAAGAAAAATGCCTTCCGATCTAGTAAGATCATATTAAAGTAAAGTAGGATGTGGCTTTGGTGGCATACCGAGAATGTCATAACACAGACTATCAACCACATCTACTATTGAATGTACCAGCAAGGGGACAGCTCGTAGTGCAAAAAGAAACAGAAAAATAATAAAAAAATATCTCTATATCCTCTGATTGTGTGGATGTCTCAGGGAATATAATTTCCAATTGGATGAAGTATTCAATGTTTAAAGTTCTATTATTTAAGTGCTTTGGTTCTAAACAAAAAGCATTGTGTACAAATTTTGAGGGAGACGTTGGCGTGGTCAAAAATAACTATTTCATAAAAATTTAAACAGTATCGTAGTTGTGAAGCACCCATAAATAATTCAGAGCCATATTACTTACGGAATAGAGTTGGGTATTAGTTTGCTTAGCGCCCAAACACACGACAAGGTAAACATGTCACTTGTACTAAATACGTTTCAATGTTTCTAGTCTTGACTACAGATACTATAACGACGACATGTAGTAAGAATGTAGACTACGTAAATGGCTGAGTAAAATAAAGGCCATGGCATTTTTGTTGTATAGGAGACAGATGAGTAGCTGGAACATCTGTTGTAATGGTTGTAAATAGATGGCTTGCCTGATGCATATCCAGGTGGTATGTGCAGAACTGTACAGGACTTTCCCTCGCCTAATGCTACTACGTTGTTACGAATTGTAACATAGAGTTAGGCATAGACATCAAAATAATCATAATAATAATATCGTCCTAGCCGAATTTCGGCCACGGTGGCCATCTCTATAGAGATTTGCAAACTGTGTAGGACACGTTATAGTGTGTACGCAAGCACAAGTGCGGAGGAAAAAAAACAGGCACAGGACCGACGACATAATGTGCTATTCGAGGCACGCGGGTGTAACACAGCCAACTTCCCTACTTCAGACTTTTATTAGTTATTATTGTAAAGTGCCAATTACACTTGGATCCAATCCGGGACTCTAACCAAGGACCTCACAACTGTGGTTGAACACACTTATCACTAGACCAATGAGGCTGACACACGAATCGGAGTAACGCAATAATTAGACCCCTCACGAGGACATCGAAATGAACTCATGGAAAGTTCTTGTTGCTACTGCGAATTTTTAGGGATACCATGTTATCAAGCTTGAATCGATTCTCCCCGTGATTGTTAACGTTATCACTAATAGATAGTTACGAAAACTTAATATATAAATATATTATATTATATCCACTGTTCACCCACAGAGCACGTATCAGAAAATCTTTTGTGTTTCACCACAAGCACCTCGTTTAGTGCAAACATTTCAACTTGAAACCCGAGGTTATGTCAACCCATCGTCTTACTTCACTGGGCTCATTTTTTTTTCTTCAATTTGCTCGGTGTACACTGTACTGAGTGGTGTTTTGAATTTCTGGAATTGCGTATCATCGATCTCGCAATTTTTTAATGAAATTTTCCTTTATGTTTGCCTGGTACCTGAAGGTTGAACCTGAATTTTTTACTTCAGGTTCTTTTTTTAAATTTATAACATTGATTAATTATTCAAAATTAGTTTTCAAAATGTTGTTTTTATAAACACGTTACGAGTTTTTACAAAAATGTGAACACGTTCAAGTAAAGTATATCGGTTGTCCCTGCAGGCCATCCCTTAACATTTAGGACTTTGAGACCATCGAATCTATTGCAAACATTTCCGAGTAAGACCCTTTAAGAGTTATTTGAGATCATTTTTACTACTATGTTCAAATAATAGTGAACAAGAAATTATCCATAGAGACCCGTTCTCTAATGTACATTTTTCGCCCACTGGAATACGATAAATCTGTATCCTTCTCTTAGCATTCACAGCATAAGTTCCGATCCGTAAAAAATTTCGTTTCGCTCTATGTTATATATACCATTAACTTCCAAGCTCTTTTTTTCCATATCCTAGCTGCTACAGTTTGGTGTGGAAAGTACTCGGAGTAATAAAAAACAAAATAAGTAAATTAAGGCATTTGTTATATTCGATTACATCCTCAAACATATAACGGCAACTGAATAAGCGACATAAATCATATTCATATTCTTCAGTAATTTTATTATAATGTGATCAAACCAAATTAGTTAAGATTTTTTTTAATAAATCAGTGCTTTTTTTCTCTGGGTTATTTTTCACGAATTGTAAGAGTTATAGCTTTATTGCAATTTGCAGCGGAACCGAGGAAGTATTTATTGTTCACATAAAAATTAATGGCTTAACATTACGTTTCAAGCGATTTGTAATCATTACATTTTTCGCATACGCCCCCGTACGTACGTACACACGAAAAATCGGAGCCATTTCACGACTACCCACGCTCATAGATATCCGCATAATTGCTGTTATGCAGATGCGATACCCTCCAATGGGCCACCGGGTACTCATGAAACCCGGCAGCACAGCTCTTGTTTCGTGCGGTTCGTTCGTCGTCGTAACACACTGACACACAACTGAAAAATGACCAGCTTTTATAACTACGTGCCTTTAGAGGGATTTTTTTATGATTCTCTATTAATTGTTGAGAAATGGTACCAGCGAGGATGTAGGTTTACGCACTGCCTAAACCCCGCAGCCTGAAACGTGAAGCTTAGACACTGATGATGTATACAATGAGAAGCGAAATCTTTAACGCGTGACAGAGGAGTGAAACCGCAGACATTTGGAACGCGAATTCCTGACGTCGCGTCCTCTGTAGTTATTACCGCGCCGCACTTGAATGTAGTGAGCAAACTCACATACACAAGTCACGCATTCCTCACATAACCCAAGATAACTTTAACATTGAATTGTGTTATCCGCAACTATCCGCATAATGAGTAAATAGTTTTATATCTAATATGACCTTTTTTGTTTACGTGGGGAGAAACATTTACGCGCCCTCACCGTCCTTGGGTTGCGTACAGTGGTATGAGGGCTCGCGGTACACTATAGTGCCAAATACCTGCTAAAACAAACGCGAGTGCCATCAGTTCCGCCATTAGTGAGGTGCCCCGGAAATGTTTAAAATTTGAGCTCCTAAACGGTAAGTCAGTCCCTAAAGGATCACGTCCATAGAGGGCTTGTTCTGCACCACAGGAAACTTTGGGACAATTCAAAAAGTGACTGGTGTGTACATGCATATTCTCATGAAACTCTATAGTCCCCTATTCTTATAAAAGGGGTCCAAGGGGCTGCCCCCTTGGTTCGTTTGGCATCGCCCGAGGTGTTTGGATTAACAGAGTAGGAGTATCAATATGCTTTTGCCATGTGACTCGCCTATCAAGGTGTTATCCTAATTATCAAGGTTTTACCCTAATCATCAAGGTGTTATCCTAATTATCAAGGTGTTATCCCAATTATCAAGGTGTTATCCTAATTATCAAGGTGTTATCCCAATTATCAAGGTGTTATCCTAATTATCGCCTATGGTCTGCCTGCGGTATTTCGATGTTATTCAATGTTGCGGTTGGACAAGTACCCCTTTCTAAGGGAAAGATGACAATTATTTATTACCTTCTTTATTCCTTTCAAACTGACTGTATAAAGACAAGAGCAGCAGAATTGGGCCGGCATGACCGGGGTCGTATCTCTCACACACTTAATGCCGCCGTAAAGTGACATCCTCGGGGTCACGTCTTGTGCGGTTTATGGGTACCCGATGGCCCATCGGAGAAATTGAGGGTAACGTATTTTTGCAGATGTTAAGGGGGCTAGTTGGTCTAAAGAAGGCACTGATTTCTCGTTTACTCCCCTATACTATAAAAGAAAACCATGCTGACCCTATGGGCCCCTGAACTCTCACAAGCCGCACAATACATGATAGTATAGCCGTCACATCCTGCCGGTTCTGCAAGACGAGACGTGTATAGTAGTAGCTTACGATTCCTTGAGAAATATATCTAGGTAAATTTAGTGAGACATTCTGACAAAGAAAGCTCTGCACTAACTGTAGCAGTCCCAATAAACAGAGTGATTTAGTTAAACCGAGTGACAACGCTCACAGAGTTACGCCGTGCTAAAGATCGCCGAGCGCGTGTTTAACCGGAATTTGTATGACCGCGCGATGTTACGCGGCTGTGAGGAGAGACATCCGCGGTAACGAGATATGTAGTTTTACTGTACATCGCACTCCCATACGGTGCTGCGGTGTCGTGCGTTTTTTCCACAAACCGCACGAAAAGCTACACTGCAGTTGTCACTTTATCCGGTCAATTTAGCCGGTATTGTGTGTACGAGAGGTCGCTCTCCACGGTCGCTCCGGCCCAATTATTTTACATTAACAAAAAACCTACCAAGAGCGAGTCAGACTGGCCTATGAACGGTTTCGTGCCAAGAAACTAAAGAATTTACATATTTCTTATAAGACTACCAAGTCTACTTTGTTCAAACCAATTCTCATTGAATCCTACAATCCCATTTCTTTTTTTCAATATTCCTCATGATACTTTAAAAATTATTACACGCTATACAACTGTAGAAGCAAAATCTTTAGGAGCGAATCCAACTGGATCTTACCTGGTTTTTTCAACATAAACACGTTGACCTAATAAGCGTGTTGAAAAATATAATATACGAAGTTTTTTATGTCAAATTACAGAACGAAAAATAATTATTTTTCGTTCTGTAATTTGTACTTTTTTATTACGTTGGCGGCAAGGATATACAATTTTCCTGTAGCGAATAGTGAATTTAGCTGTGGTTTAAGCGTTGCCCACAATTACAAAATATGTTTCATATCTGTTAAGTTCACGCGAATGTATCACAACAATAAAACTGCTTTTACGGATTTTATCACGGTTCATTTAATCATTTCGTACACCTTTGTTTCAGAGAGCACGAGGCATCTGTGACAAGACCCGGATACAGAACTACAACATGTCAAACAAGGACTGCTGGACAGCAAGCTTCGCGTTCCCCGCCTGCTCCACAGATGCCGATTGAAACCAGCCACCGTAGAATGCTTTCCTGTAATATTACCATATTTCAATGGGGTCACAAACAAATTGGCTATATTCTCAAGCAAAATTCAAAAAAATTTATTTTAAGCTGCCAAAAAAAGGTTAGTAATTTCTTACTACCAGTGAAATACCAGGTCCCTCGACAAGGTGCAGGAGTGTACAGGCTTGATCGTGACTTTAGATACTCTTATATTGGGCAAACTGAAATACCTACATAAACTCGTGTCAAAGAACATTTAGCTGATGTGAAACACCGACGTGTCACAAAATCTGCCGTCCGTTGCCGTGCTGAAACTGGTCCCTGCACATTAGTAATGATAAAGCGCAAGTGCTCACTAAGAAACACCGATTCCTGCCAAGGATCACCGGTGAGGCTATTGAAATTTAAAAAAAACATACAAATTGCAATAGAGAAGATGGCTGGGTCCTCTGTTTGGGACCCAGTGATAAACATTATCAAAAACTAAACATATACCACAAGACAGCAAGATATAATAAACAAAACAAGTATTATTTGCGTAAATACGTTGAGGTCAAAATATATAGAGGAGTGACTTAAATGAGGAATGTAGTCAACCCCGACTCAGTTCAGGTTTGTATTACAAGAAACTAGGTCGAGCAGGGTCTCACTCTCGCTCGTAAAGTGAGTCGGCTCGGAGGTGAGTTGCTTAAGTTTGTGTATAGGGAGGAGCTCTTGCAGCATCCTGTAATGATGATGATAAACATTTAAGAAATTAAAATTAAAGTCACCCACGAGTATAACATAATCACTACCAGGCAACGCAGCGATCGTCTCGGTAATTCCATGCAAGTAGATAAATAGGGTGGGCGGTAGGCAGTTCCCATAAAAAAATGTTTTCCCGCGTATATTTAAAGATCTGCTGAACCACAGGTGTTATAGGGTAGGTATGTGTACGAGTGGTTAGTCCGAAGTGAATAAAATATCCGACACCGCCGCCGCGCGCTCGCGTATCGCTAGATCGGGGCATGTGACGCGGCTGATAGCTAAGCACACGCCTGACAATGCTTGAACCGTGGTGGGGAAAAGTAGTGTCCGAGCCTGTTCAATGCAAAGAAACAATCAAATGATTCCTCTTTATAGCATTAAGATAGATTACAATACTATGCAGTGTGAATTCGCAAAACAGTTTCTCATTGTCCGAGTACCTGTAACATCAGCAAGCTGAAATAAACTTTGTGTGGGAGGCTTATTCACTGTGACATGGGCATTCGGCACAAAAAACTTTCCACTTGTTTCGTTACACAACACATTTATTCCGAAAAGTGTGAAGTAGTTTCTGACGTGAAAGGAAGCCATTTTATCTAACCGCGCGGAATTTTCGGAGGTTTCCTATTATATTCCTATTTTATATTATGTTTTAATACATTTATGGAGTCCCTGTTTCCCGAGAGACGAGATCACACGTCGACGGCTGTTTCGGTTGTTTAGCCGGACCTTTATATTACGCGGGAAAGTCGTTGACACCCCAGGCTACCGAGTCACCCCAGGCTATCGAGAATGACAAGGCTAGAACCATGTTGGGGTGTTTACCCTGATCTATCCTTACTAAATGGAATGTCAGATAGATACCATTATTAGAAGTAATCAATGGGAATAATTTATGTAGTAATTACAAACTCGCAAGCGTCTAATAAAAATATAAAAGTCTTTTTTGGACGGTTTTGAGACGCTGAACGTGTCAGTTGGTATTTTTGTAAATCAAAGTATACATACACTATTACCGGGTGGATGGTATAAATACTTGTCATATCACATTGGTCTGGCACTGTGATAAGTACTCATGTTACAGATACTAGACAACGAAAATATATTTAATATTTTTTTATAAATATAGGGAATTTGGTTCTTGAGATTTTTGATTGTATTATTATCTCGTAGCGAAGAATTATATTTTCTCGTAATAAACGCCTCCTTTGGAACTCATCTTAAAGTTCTTAGTGTTTATGTAGAATAGTTGGCAAATAATCCTTATCTGTCGAAACTGTCCGTAGAATATCTTTTTTAATTAGCATTTTGGAAAACATAACATTAAACAGCAATATGCTTCATATAATATCTAGACTTATACATCTAAACACACACATAACAAATACAATCTCACGTCTGACGTAAAGCAATCCATTTATACATGTACATTTATAACTAACTAAAACAAACTACTGTAGTACATACAACTATAGCCTATCTACAAATACTGACATGCACATACATACATTTATCATAGAAAAATCTGCCACACACCTTTATTCTATAAGTAAAAGCACACGTACTTGCGATAATGTTATAATGAAATTAGATTCAAAGGCCCTTCAAAACGATATTGTTATGATCCCTATAATGAAATTCTAAAAATATCATACATACAATTTGTTTATAAAAAAGGATGAAATATGACAGTTAAGTTATAATGGAATCACTAAATAATAGTAAACTGCTATGGAAAAATATAGAAATTGTAACATACACAAATAAAATAAAATCAGAAAATATTAAAATGAGTACAAAGTCATTACACCATTAGAGTAAGCTAACTACTTAAATAATTAGTTTATAAACATCGGAAAACATTAGCGTACAATATTAATATAAAACAGTGAACTTACCAAAATTGTTCTTCTACTGAACAAAACAGCTTTGTGCTCCTAGATACTGATTCTGATGAGGATGATGCAATATTAATGAGTCTGAAATCTAATAGTGCCTCGGTATGGGATGGTATCCCCAGGGTATACTTGAAATTAATAAATACACATCATCGTTCCCATCGTAATCACATCCCATCTGGCTAACCTGTGCTTTAACAAGTGGATCTTTTCACCCAGCCAAGAAAAAGGTGTTGTCACTCCAATATATAAAGGAAGGGATAGAGACGACGTCAATAACTACAGTCCAGTATCAGTTTTGTCCGTTTTGTCCGATTTACTTGAGATGCAGATTAATGCTAGATTACATGAATATTTAACAAATTGTGTTGAAAGGGCGCAACTTGCTTTACTGAGAGTCGTGTATTCGTGTTTCGGAAACCCTACTCATATGGATAAGACTGAAGTGAGATAACACGCGAAAATACACTCACTCACTAACCCACATTTATAAAAATATATCGGATTCGGCACTAGCACATAGGTTTTGCGTACAGGTACACCTACCTATTTGTACAAAGTACAAATCTTAGCACCCTTGTGGTTAATAAGTACCGAATCCTAGACTTTGCCGTAGGACTAGGGTGCTACACCACTCATGTACACTCGCACATACACATATATACAAACACCACACACATACTACGCAAATACACACACCGCACACATACTACGCACATACACACACACATACACACACACACACACACACACCTCACATCCACACACACGTACATACTCCACACACAGCACACACACACACACACACACACACACACACACACACACACACACACACACACACACACACACACACACACACACATACATTAGTTAGAATATACATTAAGTTAAAATAAAAAGTATTTTCCTTTGTGTTGTGTTATGTTTTGAAATGGCTCAGATTGTAACACTTGATATGGAAGAGGTGAATCCTCTAATACAAGCATTAAGTATGCTTAAAAGTAGGTTCAGGCCACAGTTTATAGAGTATATATTATTGTAAAAGAAAATAAAGATTTTTTATTATTATCATTTTCATATGAGTAATATGTAATATCATGTATATTATCTGTACTTTTATTTGCCAAAGATTTTTCTTTTTTAACATTTGGATATCTTTACTTGTGGTACATATCGTAACAACTGCAGGTCTTATTCTATCATTCTTCTTTCCTCTTCTATAACTAATAACATAATAAGAACATAATAGATTAGAAATAAGTATAGAAATAAGAATTAAGTAATAGGGAGTATATTATAGTTTTGATTACTTCAAAGGGATTTCAGGAGAGAGGCCAAAAATCATTAGTTAAAGTACGTAGAAATGTTGCGTTGCGGGGCTGTAGTCCGGGTGTAGTGAAGGCGGGTGCTAATGGCGGGACAGCGAAACTCACTCCATTCCTATAGCGCCGGTCGCACCAAATAAATTGTTACGATTTTTCTTTGACGCTATTCTATATATAATGTTTTTTTGGTCTTGGAGTCCAAACAAGAGTGGCCAGCGGGAAGCTAACTAGTTTACAATAGCTGATACTCGTAATATTCCTCTTACTATATGTCGATATATACATGTTATATCTTTCGATCGCTTTGACCCAGAAGTCCTCTGTGTGTGTGGGATGGTATTTCATACACCAGTGTTTGATACGAATTTTAGTTTGATATTTACTCTCCGTCTCTCCTTATTCATGCATTCATAGCATAGTGTTTCACAGTTTCGTTCTCTGTCAACCAATGCTAATCGCTAATTGTGATTATCTATTGTATTATTATAATTCTTACCCATTAAATACAGCCTATAGCGAGGTTTCTATGCAGTTTTATGTACTGAGAAATAAATCGCTCGTAACTTACGCCATGCGCTGATAAATACTTCCTTTACAATTTACATTCCTGCTTGAGCTTGAAATGCTATGAGTAGAATTTTATTTTTTTCTAAATAAATTTCTATTTTCCTCTTATTTTCATATTTGCAGACATTTTGCCCCCATTTGAAACGCGACAGTTTAACCATCACTTACTACCGTCTCAGCGAGAAGTGTTGGCTATCTCGGTCGTACTGACTTGGATCGGTCACACCATAGCAAATAGCAGTTTCTCTTTGAATAAATACATTTCTATTATGTTAGAAGTTTTGTAAACACTTACTTTTGTTAAATTAGGCCAAGCTCCATTACAGCGGATTTGGGCCGGCACGCTATGGATGTACATTTCGCTCCATGATACCGCCGTTAAGCGAGAGATATGCCGTCGCGTTTCGTGCGGTTTGTAAGTAGTAGTTTTGTAACAAGTAGGCCTTTTAGAGGGGTGGGGGGAAGGTTAACGCATATGCATAACAATTATGCGGATGAGTATGGGTGTCATTAGTAACCAAATGGCTCCGACTGTTCGTTTGTCATATTAGTAACATATTGAAAAAAACACAAGCCACTGCATATGTTTAAATGAGGGGGTAAAAACTGGCGCCCTCGTCAAATGCCTAAGATTAGGTAGCCTACACCTATGTCGCTTGTAGTTTGGTGGTATTAGTGTTTGTAATTAGTAAAAGGGTGACGCCGCCGACGGTACCGCTGTGCACCGGCACCGGCGCGGCGGTACCACTATGATTCGACGCCGGCGGCGGTGCCATTGTTGACAACGGCGCGGCGGTACCACTGTGATCTGACACCAGCGGCGTTGCCATTGTGATTAGACACCGGCGTCTACCCTGACGCAATCCCGAGCGCTAGCTCTTAAGAGACTATGATGAACACGGGACATTATAGGACAGAGCGGCGAACAGTTCCATGGTCAAAAGAGTTACGTGTTTGGTGGAGTTTCTTGAGAATTAATGTTGACCTTTAATATGCAAGTGCTGCATGGCTGCGTGTAAATGTAAGACTCTATGACTGTATCACAAGACTTGTACCGCTACGTGCACTATGTTATTTCTCTCGCCCGAATACTCACGGCTGCTTACATACTATATGTATCATATATAGAACAAGGGCCAGGATAAGAACGAAACGGGCCATGTCGTTCCTTTAAGCCTATATTTGATATCGTTCGTACATTATAATAAGCTAAATAATACTAAGTAACGAAATAGCGATTCCGTTCCATAAAGTACAGCGTAACAAGCAACAGGTAACAAGTAATTTATGTAAGAAGTATGTGTATGTGTGTGTATGTGTATAGTTACATTCTAACGTAGGTAGTTGTGTACTTTTTGTATATGTTTTCAATGTTTTGTAATTTTGTTAGCTTATTTTAGTTCTTTATTTATGTATTTAGTTTAACAATTGACAAGTGTCCGTATATTCAAGCGATTTAAAGTGAGGGCTCAGTGATATCCAGCGTCATGTCATCATATAGTGATGTGACAATTGCTGAGTGGCGACCGATATTGGTCACAATAATAATGTACATTGAAATTATTTGACATAGCTTTGATGATGTTTTTTATTTTAAATAAAATATTTTTCTTTTTTTTTTCAGTTCATTGACAGTAATTTGTTCCTCATAGCCGAAGGAGCGGAAGTTTTAATTCATAAGTTACGTGTCCACCAAGTGATGGCTTGATTGTCGCACTTTGTTCAGTTTGAATACGAACAACATATTTGCTATTTACTTGTTCATTTACTGATATAGTACAACCAATGCATTATACAATTGTTGTTACTTGTTGAGGTAGGTAATATGTCTGATGCATTTGACATTTATGGTGTATATGACATTCACAACATATCTCAATTCATTTATGATATTGTTGTTAAGATTTTTTTTTAATTTTGTGTAATGTGGTTAAGTTTTCTTTTGAAACTGGCTAAAGAGTCTGAAACATGGCAATACCAGGCTCATTTACATGAATGTAATTGAAACAACTAAGCGTCCTACAAAGTGATGACTGTTGGTCTAAATTAGTCCTATAGAATGGGATGATTTTTTTTTTATTATTGTGTAAATTGCAATAGGCGTCCACATTGTATTTTATTATTAACTAATTTGTGCAATAATTATAAATCATCAGTGGATGTCATTTGATGATATGCTGAGGATGGTGATTATTATGGGGCGCCTACGGCCCTGAAGACATGTAATTTTAAATCTAGACAAGCGTTAATCCTAGATGTCTAGTAAACCTTCGCTGGATATTCTTTGTGAATGGACGGCATAGTTGTGTTCTCTTCGGCATAGTAAGAGGTAATGCCATTGCTATATTACAGCCTAATCGTACCCACATTTATGTATCTCGCTTATTAGTACGCAAATGGCGTTAAGCATCTCCGAGTCGCATTCTACTCTTCAAAACGTTCTGGAAATTTCGTGAGGCAAAAAGTAAATCTTCGCCGGATAATTAGCAGTTCTCTAATAGTTGCAAAAGTTATAATGAGCTGGCGGATTGTTGCCAGCTTAGTGTCGATCAATAGCGTTTGGCGCGTTTTCGTGTACGCTAACTCCATCAATATCATCATTATCATGCCATCGTACCGTTGATGTACTCTTGGACGGAGGTTTTTTGATGAACGATAAGACCATGTTTTAACTAACTGCTATTTTATGATATAGAAGGTATTTAATAATAATGTCGAAGAATTTGGGCTACAGCAGACATCTCTAACAAGAAGAGCTATCTGCGCGGGACATATTATATGGTGCAAGTGTTAGCGCAGACACAAGTGCACTCTCTATTCCCTGATGCTAATATTCCAATGGGACGGAAATCCAACACAAACGGAGTAAAATCAGACGCACGACCGACGGCTTAGCGTACTCTTCGATGCACGGGGTGTAACACCGTCAATTTCTTAACTCAGGACTGTTGTTAGAATGTTATAGATCTTAGTAGCAACTCCTGTATCACCCGACCCGGGAATTGAAACCGGGACCTCACGTCTATGGCTGGACATTTTTACCACTAGACCACGAGGCCTTCATTCCTTATATTTAATATTTGAAGAATATAGTGCTAGTAGATCTTCATATTGCATCTCAATTTAATAAACAAAAGGAAAAAAGGTTTAGAGTTCATTTTATATTGAATAATTTGATAGTTCGTGCATCGTGACACGAGTATGCAGGTTCCCGGCGGAAAATCAAAAACTATTTCATCAACATTTGGTGAAAGCAGACATCAATCAGCCATCCCAAATATATCATACCTCAACATCGCCCGAAGTCAAAGATGAAAGATATACTTTTTTATATAATATCCAAGTAGCAAAACATGATCGCTACAATAGGCCTCTTTCAATGAAAGCCAAGACGACCGATCTCCTGCTACTCGCATCCAGCCCGGACCGGCTCCTGCACAGAGATCGTCTGCCCACCTGGTGGACGGTCATAATGATCATATTCATTATAAACCTGTTCACTCATTATGCGCACACACTTTGATAGTTTAGGGTGGGTTGTGTGAGGAATGCGTGGCTTGTGTATGTGTGTGTACACTATCATACAAGTGCGGCGCTGTATTAATACAGCGGGGGCGACATCAAGAATTCGAAACTTTTTACATGTGACAGTTTATGACAATGGTTAGTAAAAATTAAGGGTATTGGGTCTTATCTGGGTAGTTGTCCGAGACTCCCAGCTACCTTTGAAGATTATTATGACAACTTATCTTCATATTACATCCAAATTTATAAAGGGAAGAAGGAAAAAAAGGAATACAGCTAAATTTCGACATGTGCTATATACTATTCAAACTAAATCATTATTGATACGGTGTATCAAATTAATGGCCATATAGATCATGTAAATACTAATATCAAAATGCATCAATAAAAAAATTAAACATGGCGTCGGCAAGAAATCATGAACTCACCCTTTTTATGAAATATAATTGTTATTTGATATATTTTATATCAAGAATATATAGGTTCACGGCGGAGAAGATAAAACTATTTGATTGCGATTTGGGGATGACAGATAGCGTTAGCCTTCCTGAATATATTCATGCTCCCCATCGCAAAAAGGAAAAAGAGTGACATTTCTTCTACACATAGAACATTAAGCCTTACATTCAAATATGACAGATATAATTTGTTATAAAATTTTGAAGTAGCAAAATATAATTGCTACATATATATCATCAGTATCAAAGCTTCCGTTTCAGTCTCTGGTGAGCTGCGGGGCTTAGTCAGTGCGTAAACCTACATCCACCTCGCTGTTACCCAATAATTCATAAAGCATCATAACAAATTCCTTGTAAAGGTATAAGATATATACATAGTTATAAGAGTTGGTCACTGTTCAGTTGTGTGTCAGTGTGTTACGACGACGAACGAACCGCACGAAACAAGAGCTGTATCGTCGGGTTTCGTGAGCAGCCGGTGCGGACACAACAACTATACTATCCATCTATGGACGTGGGTAGTCGTGAAGTGGCTCCGATTTTACGTTTGCCCCTTAATATAATTACAATCAAAGAAATAAAAAAAGTATAATTACAAATCGCTTGAAACTTATGCGAGGCGGTTACATTTTATGTGAACAATAAATACTTCCTCGGTCCTACCACAGGGAGGCTTTCCACTCCAAATTTCAATAAAGTTCTTACAGTTAATGAGAATAGCCCTATAATGTGACAAAAAAGCACTTATTTAATTTAAAAAAACTTAATTAATTTGGTTCGATTACGTTTTAATGAAATTACTGAAGAACATGTGACGTTAAACGTTTTCAACAAAACCCGATTAGTCTCATTTATTCAATTGCCGTCAAATACTTAAGGAAGTAATCAAATATAACAATTGTCTTCAGTTAATAATTTTATATTTTATTGCCCACAGGCATTTCCACACCGAACTGTAGCAGCTAAGATATAGAAAAAAAAATGCTTGGAAGTTAATGACATAATATCGACGAATATTCTTTTCGGATCGAAACTTATGCCGTGGAAGCGAAGAGAAGGATACATCTTCATCGGAATGCAGTGGGCATTGATTGAAAAAACTACTATCATTAGAGAACCCGGGAGTCCATGAATAATTTCTTGTCCACTATTACTTTAACATACTCGTGAAAAGTGATCCCGAATAACTCTTAACGGAACATTACTCGGAAACGGTTGCAATATATTAGGGGACCTCAGAAATGAGAAATGTTTAGGGATAGCCTGCAGGGACAACCGATATGTTTTATTTGAACGTATTGACGTTCAAATAAAACATATCGGTTGTCCCTGCTGAAATCTTTGTATTTACTCGTAGCGTGGTTATTGAAACAACATTTTGAAAGATAATAATTGCTAACCGACACTTAAGAAAAGAAACAAAATATTAAGCTAAAAGTTCACAAAACCTTCTGATACAAGGCAAGCATAAAGCGAGAGGTTTCTTTCAAGATATATTAAGAAATTGCGAGAGAAATTCAAAACCCCATTCAGTACCGTATCTTGACGAACAAAAAGAACTAAGTGAAGTAAGACGGGGTGTGGGGTTGAGATAACCTCGTGTTTCCAGTTGAAATGTTTGCAAATGTATACAACACCAAATAAGGTACTTATGGTGAATGAAGCACAAAAGTTTTTGAATTGAGCTCTGTGGGTGAACATTCGTTGTATATGTTGAGTTTCGTGACTATCTATCAGTGATAACGGTAACATGAACGGGGAAAAATGTTATCGGTGCATTGCATAGGAGTTAGACATGGAAGTGTACTATAAAAATCACAGTAGTAACAAGAACTTTCCTTGGGTTCATTTCGATTTCCTCGTTAGGGGTTTGGTTATTGTGCTATTTATATTTTCCAAAATCCGAAGTGAGGAAGTTGGCGGTGTTACAGCCGCGTGCGACGAATAGCACGTTGATCTTTTCTTTCTCTTTTTTCTTTCTTTCTCCCCGGTCATGTGGGATTGCCGTCTCATCGGGATAGGAGAATGAGGAAACAGGGAGTGCACCGCGCACACACTAGAGTACTATAATATGTCCTGCGCAGTTGGCTAGCCTATATAGAAATGGCAACCGTGACCCAAATTCGGCTAGTCGTCACTTCACGCCGATCTTGCGCGACGAGAAATATATCCCGAGCTTACGATTTCTTATAAAATATGTCTAGGTACAATTAGTGAAACGTTAAACATTCTAACAACGAAGGTTCTGCACTAACTGTAACAGTCGCAATAAACAGAGTGATTTAGTTAAACCGAGTGACAACGCTCACAGAGTTGCCCCGAGCTAAAGATCGCCAAGCGCGTGTTTAACCGGAACTTATATGACCGCGTGACGTTACACGGTTGTGTGGCGACGAGGAGTAACATCCGTAACATTTACTGTGCATCACACTGCCTGCTGCTGCGATGTCGCGCGTTTTTTTTCACAAACCGCAAGAAACGCTACACTACAGTTGTCACTTTACGCCGGTGTTGTGTGTACGGGCCCCGGTCGTGCCGGCCATTTTCCGTTGCATACGAGGATGTAGTATTATGCACTATGCATGGCATCTGCGACTCGCATCCATCCCGGGCCAGAAAGTGAACGCAGGTCGTCTTCCCAACTGGTGAAAGGTCGACCAACACTTTGTTTTCCTAAACCTTAGTGGCCCATCTGCCATCTGATCTTTCACGTGTGTGACCAGCCCATCGCCTCTTCAGTGAGCTTATTCTTCGCGTGGTGTCAGAAACTTTAGTGCTCTGCCTTACGACTTCGTTGCGATTCTGTCGGACAAAGAAACACTCAACATAACATGTTCAATAGCCAGTTGAGCTACCACAAACTTGCGCGACCAGTCCAAAATTAATATGAAAATGTTTCGGCCCCATAGGTCATCACGGGTGGAACGCATAACGGTTGAAAACTTTTATAGTCAAACTCTGAGGTGACAAGAGAAGGAATGGTGCCCACCCCAAATGAATCCTTCTATCGGAATTATGTGTACCTAAATGCGATAGTTACCCGAGGCAGACGTATTCGTCTACCACTTCGAGAATAGCGCCATCGACGTTGACCCATTGAGAACGTGTTCGTAGAACATGACCCTTGTCTTGTCTCTTTTTAGTTCTCGGATTATTTAAAATCTGATCTTAATTCCTCGTTTCACAATTTTGGTTAAAACAGCTTAAACTTCTTCTTTGTTTGAAAAGAGTTATAAAAATACTGTTTGAGGTTTTGATATATGCCGACTCCATTGCATATAAAATCCGTTCATCTAATGGTATAAGAACCCGGAACAGCAGATCGTCGTTATCTATAAAGTTTAGAAGTTTCTCAGCGCGCGCTTCCAATGTTGGAATGATAAATTATTAGTTTGTGTCATTTTGTTTTAGGTGATCAGGCGCAACCTCTCCATATTTCACGTTGTGACGGTGGGGCTCAGTAGCCGTAGGTGAATCTAGACTCCTCGGGCGAAGCCAATGGATCCTAGGGGACTGCTCTTTTAAAGTATCTTATAAGAAAATAATAAAGACGAAGAGGAGGCGGCACTTTTGCGTACGAGGCAAGAGGCGAATATGGAAACTTCGCCCCATTGCACTGTCTCAAAGTTGGCGGGGTTTTCTTATGGTTCAGGCCCCCTTTGTTATGGCGGTACTGGTCCCTGGGGGGCCTGATTAGCCGTCGAGGTGCCCTGATGGTTTGTAGCTCCCTGGTACCTCATCAAAGGCAGCGCTGACTGGACTCGCTGTTGTTTTTAGTTGTTATTCGATACAATCATATGGCACAAACTTCACACACCACTGGATCCCACACAAGTCAATATTTAACATACATTTTGTACAGGAAAAACAGAGTTTCATATGTGTACACCTAGTCTTGCCATAAATATTGTAACAAATATTTTTTATTCCAAATAACATCTGTTACTTTACCAGTATGTTATTTTAATACACAAATATAAAACAATTGAAAATATAAAAGCTTATTCGAAGTGGTCTTCATTGGCTGCAGTACAGTTCTTTAAACGTTGAGGCCAGTTATCAATTGAAGCACGTACTCTTTTTATGGAGAAATTCGTCACTGTCAATCGTATGGAATGTTTTAGGTACTCCAATTTCCCTACCATGGTTCAAGCCTTGTCGTGGCAGTGGGGCTCAGTAGCCTAGGTTTGCCAGTTGAACCGAGGAGGTGGCGGCTCTTAGTAACCCTCCTATAAGAAGAGGGGACTAGAGAGCAGGAGGAGGTGCCGCTCTTTGTACCCCTCTTGTAAGAAGAGGGGATTAAAGAGCTAAAAATGGCGCGGTATTTGCGCATGGGGCAAGGGGCGAGGATGGGAACCTCACCCCATTGCACAGTGCCAAAGTCGATGGGGTAGTCCTGTGGTGCGGGACAACCCCATCTGTGGAGGTGGCGTCGGTCCCTTTGGGGGCTGACTTGTCGTTGAGATGCCCTGATGATTTGTTGTTCCGGGGCACCTCGCCAAAGCATCACTGATGGCACTCGCGTTCTTGTGGGTATTTGGCGCTAAATAAAGTGCCGCGAGCCCCACACGTCACTGGACCCCACCCACGGCAAGCGAAGGCGCATAAATACGTTTCCCCGCTTCAACAAAGAAAAAAAGAAGGTACTCCAAATTATCATTGCGTTTACAGCAAGCTGTACTCTCTAAAAATTACCATAAATCACAAACCGGACACAAACAAAGCGGATTAAGGTCGTGACTAGATGAAAGGTAGTTTCAGTTCTTATAAATTCAGAAACGTACATACTTGGGGCGATGTTTTGATACCTTTTTCACAAAAATGTGGATCAGTCACTCCTTCACGGCTAACACCATACCAAATTGTCACTCGAGTGGGATGATGCCCACGTTACACTCTGTCGACTAATTGGGAAGCTTCCTTAGAGCTTTGAGCATAGAACGATCATTTTATTTGTTACAGTGTTGCTCTATTGTAAAAAAACCTCATCCGTAAACAAATTTTTTCTATGTCCTTCATTTACGTACCGATTCAGTAGTTGTTTCGGTTTTACCAGCCTATTTGTCTTTAATTTATCAGCTGAGAAATGACCAGTGCTCTTATAGCCTGCAAGTCACAAGTCATCTCTTAAGATACACGACATGGTTCTAGGTGTTATCTTCATTTCCCTAGATAAACCTTATTGCCTTCGGAGAGGATTTCTTCGAATTTTTTACACTGCTACTTTGACTACCATTTCGTACGAACACTACGTGGACGGCCAAATGTTCCTCTGTCACAAACAGAGGAAGTGTCATTATACCTATTAGTAACCCGGTATATAAACATTTGCATAATACCAAGTGTATGGAGAGTTTTCAAAATTGCATTCGACTCCAGACATACTTTGTGTAACGCAATCACAGCGATTCTGTTCTCTTCATCACCCCACAGCAGATTTAAATATCGCCAAATATTTAGGTACGTGGAAGTGCAAAACTGCACAAGTCACTTCGTCATCCCAACATGGAGATGCATGGTGGGATGACGAAGTGACGAAGTGAATGGAAAGCAGCGATTGGAAGAAAGAAGAAAGCATGGCTAGACTATGTTTCATGTTTGGAAACGAATTGTTCGGCAGTCTCCAGAATGAACAGGGTCAAGTCTGGAGCTGGTGATATTTTTACAAGCACTGAAAGTGTGTTAAAACGATGGAATGAATATTTTGGAGATATGTATGAGTCTGTCCGGGATGTTGCGTCGGCCTCTGTCTCCGTAAATGATACAGTGGCCGAAGCGGCATACCAGGATATAGCTATGGAAGAGGTTGAATGGGCGAAAGGAGTATAAAAAACGGAAAGGCTGCGGGATTAGACCAAGTTACGGCTGAGATGATGAAATATGGCGGCTCTTCTGTCAGGGACTCTTTTTGGGTCCTCTGTTACACCCGTCGGAGGACCGGTAGAGTGCCCTCTATATATATATATATCTCGGTAGAGTGAGAAGACTGGCGACATGCGGTCATCGTGCCCTTGTATAAAGGCAAGGGTTCAAGTATGGACTGCAATGGCCATAGGGCCATCAGTTTGATCAGCTTAGCATCCAAAATGTATGAAAAAAATCATTGAAAGGAGAGCGCAACGGATGTCCGAAGGAATGTTGTTGGAGTCACAAGGGGGTCTCAGATTAGGAAGAGGATCTATGGATCAAGTTTTGTCGCTTAGAAACATCGAGAGCAACATCGGGCTGTTGGCCGGAAAGTTTTCTATGGCTTTTTGGATTGGGAGAAAGCGTTTGACATAGTTGTGCGTAGGAAACTTTGGGATATATTACCCAGTTACGGGATAGATGGGCCTCTGTTGCGTGCTTGGCAGACTATATACTTGGATTGCAAAGCATGTGTGCGGGTGGACGGCAACATATCGCCCAGGTTTAATGTCCATATTGGCGTTAGGCAGGGTTGTGTAGCGTCAGCTCGCCTGTTTATTTTATATCTGGATAAGTGTCTCCAGGGATTGAGGTCGTTGAATGTGGTAATGAGAATGGGTGATTTAGTGGTGAACTGCCTGCTTTTGTTACAGTTTACATTAAAATAGAAGGACTATTAGGGGTAAAGAGACTATGAGAGGTTTATTTAGACTTTCATACACATTTATTTCAATAGGTCTTTCCACATTCACAATCCAGGACAGATTTAAAATAGTACAAGAACAAGAATGGAGTTTTTGTTATTGGTTAGTAAAAAGGTGAGGGCATGAAGTCTTATCTGGTAGACCCCAGCTGCAACTTGGATGGTCCTTTATATATAAAAATTATTGTTTATTTTCCTTCATTGTGTTGATTGTCCTTCATTCCTTACATTCAATATATTTGAATAATATGGTGTTTAATAAAAAGAAAAGCAATAGTTAAAAATTAAAAGGAGTAGAGCTCTGAAAAGGAATACACAACCAGTAAGATTAACATTCTGGCTTCATGAGCCAACTAAAATCAGGCAATATATATATATACATATATCTACAATCATCTACAATTAAATGACACCAAATTTTCACACGTGGCATATACTATGGAAACTTAATCATTATTGATAGGGTCTATCAAATTAATAGCCACATACTATATCATGTTATTACTACTATTACAATGCACACATAAGAGAATTAAGACATTTTAACATTTAATGAAATATGGCATATGGCATATGGCATCGATAAGAAATCAAGAACTCAGGCGGAGTTCTTGGTTTCTTCTTTATGAAATATAATTTTTATTTATTTATTTATTTTACGTTTAGTTCACGGCGGAAAAGATAAAAATATGTAACTATAATTTGCTGAAGGCAGACAGCGTCAACGTTAAATCAATCCGTCCAAGCCACAGACAAGAAAAAGGAGTGACTTTTCTTCAACACAGAGAACATAAACAATCAAAGATGACAGATGTACTTCTTTATACAATATTTAAGTTCCAAAACATAATTGTTACACTTTATGTACTGTATTTAATATCATATCCCGTGTTGTATATATTTAAATATGCATATAGTTTTAAGGTAGGCTGAAAATGCTTTTAGGAGGCTTGTGCCAACTACCCTTATTAGGAACGTATCGCTTCTTGATATTGGTCGTCTGGAAGAGACCGCTTATATCGGTAAGACCGCCCTTTTCGAATTTCCTAGTTCTTAGTTCGATACTACACTGTTTTTATGGAACAAAGTAAAGCATTTTTTATTTAATTTTATTTATTTACGTTTGGGCTCCACTCCATCTGAGCTACAATCCGTAATCACAATTATGAAATAAGACTGTAAAAATATGAGCTTACACATGAACGTGAAGAAAACTAAGATTTTAGTATTTGAAAGGGAAGTAACCAGAACGTATGTAGGGATTATCTGTAGCGCTGGAACAAGTGAATGAATGTGTATATCTTGGTTGTGTGTTTAGCAGGGATGGAAGGTACACCACAGATTGAAAGAAGGGTGTGTGCAGGGAACAGAGTCAATGGAACGTTAGGGAAATTGCTTGAAAACATGGTTTGAGGTCAGGTTGCCCGTCTTGGCCTGCGTAATTACGTGCTAGTCCAAACGTTACTGTATGGAAGTGAGAGTTGGGTATGTCAGACAAGACAAGAAAAAAAAATATGCAGCGTAACCCTTGCCGACCGCGATCGTAACAAAGAACTGAGAGAGAGATTAGGAATTAATGAAAGTATCGGTGTTAAAATGAGAAAGGGCATGCTCCGATGCTTCGGACATGTAAAAAGAATGATGAATGTAAGGTTAACGAAACAGATATAAAATGCGAATGTGGATGTAGGTACCGGGTAAGACCAAGACTAACCACCACGATCAAATTGGTCGGGTACTGTCCCACTTCTCCTATTTTATTTGATGAAATTCGTTATTGAGTCTTCGCAACCGGTGTATTTGTATGAAGAGAGTTATTAAAATTGAGGAGGCAAGGCAGGTATGTAAGGATCGTGACATATGGTGCTTCGTTCTCTCTGCTTACCCCGTTGGGGAACTGGCGTGATGATGTGTTGTTGTTGTTGCAAAATATTGTAGAATGTATTGACGCCAAATGAGAAAACACGCTGAACAATCATATAAAAATGACAGGTCCCAAATTCCAATGTAATATTATATTATTTTTAATTTTTAAATGTATTTATAAGGCCAGATTAAGTATTAATCATAAGTCACCTGTTTAAAAATTAATCACGATAGATTCATAGAACTAACAAATAACTCATAAACCCATCGACATAATAACACCACTTTTAATTCGATTTGTGACATCGAAGACATTTGCTTTATTTAAAACAGTGTCTGAATGATTGATCACTGTTCTGACATCTGATGGAAAATCATTGTTCATGAACTAGATCTTTACGACAGATTTAAAGTAAATTATAAATACTAGTTACTACGACAAAGTTGACAAAGGATTATAGCTGGTTAAGATTTGTGTCAATATTCTTTTCATCACAAACAGCCTACTTCAGACGCAGAAAAAATATTAAGATCATATTATCCGAACATCTGATGCATCAAACATCAACGACATTTTATACAGACAATCTCTACATGTATTGGGAAATATAGCAATAGCGACGACCTTACAACTGTTATTATGGTTCATGTAACAAGCCACTCTTTAAAAACATTTGAGTACAAATTTAAGAGTCGTAAGAGATTACAGAACATGGACGACAAAATAGTATGATCAATGTTGTTGTTGGGCAGATAAAACAATAGTCTATAGATGTATAAAGAAATGCACATTTTTGACGGGACGTAGAGTAAAATGATTTTAAAAATAGAATATAATAAGATAAATGCACAACTAGTTTTGTTGTAAAACTGTGAACGTAATTAGTTTTGAAAATGGAATTGATCTATCGTGGTTATAAATATTTTATACTATTCAGCCACAGTACTAAATATATATAGTTAATGGTCTATGGTATGTAAATATTGTGCTAGCTAATTCAGTTTTGTTTTATTTATTATTTTCTGTGTTTTCTAGTTCTGTTAAATAATGATATTAAACGGATCATGTTTTGGAAACCCTCCGATATTTTTCTTTTATATGTAATTAATGTTTTAAAAGTTTTGAGTTTATTGACAAGCATTGTCACTAATATTCTGACCACAAATAGTGAAAGTAATGATCCAGCCAGTGGTGTGGCTGTGTCATCTGCAGCCCGTTGCATATACATCGAAAGAGCCGTCATGAAGAAGGTAAATGAACAGTGAGATTCTCCTGCGGCCGGGACAGCGCCTGGCCGGGGCCGTCAGCACTTTTCTGACTTGCCATTTTATTGTTACGCCACAGTGTTTATCCAGTAGCTGATAAACTCCACGAAGTGACAGCGAAGATATCGTGCCATGACAGAGGTCACTCTACTTTCTAAATACTAATACGTGTTTGAAACTGCTGTATGAAAGTAGAATGGCACTAAATGAACATATATCAATCATACCAATTACAACAGTAACAAAGTAAGTAACATAAGGCATAGTCAGTAACAGCTAGTCATTTATCTCCGTGGTGCATAGCAGCTGGGCTTAATTAGGCAGCCCTCTCCTGTTCTTGGCTTGTAGAAGGCATCGTAATCTTGTAGTGTCACCTTAACTAGGGAGAGAAATCGGAAGAACATCCTACTCCTCCTACTTTCTTTGATGGAATTCACTTCAGTTCCAAGACAGATTAAGGTTTTCCTTAAAGGTCTCTGAGATCCTATCAAAGGGCCAAGCCCGAAAAAAATATCACGATCCTTACATGCCTGCCTTGCCTCCTAATAGTGTGGGAAAAATAAAAAATATATAAACTATTTACTTTATTAAGGTAAGTTTTGGTCCATTTCGTTACAAGTTTTTCGATAAAAACTTCCTGTATCTAATCATGTAATACTAAGGCTAAGTTTAAACGTTTTATCTAAAATATTCGTTGGAACAACTTGAGCTCTGCAAATTGCCCAAAACACCTGAGTAACGGTGTCCCCACCGCATTCCATAATGGGTTGAGACGCTGTTCTGTCATCCCACCAGCTTTTTGGAAAAACGACATCTCTTAAAGTGGCGATTCCAGGTGATTGGACAAGACTGGTGACGTGCTGGTGATTATATATAAAGGATTTAAGGATTCGTAGACTCCTTAAATCTATAAAACTATAAAATGTTCCAGAACACTCTATTTTATTACCCGGCCACTTTTATTATTTCAATAAAGTATCAATAGTCATAAAAGATCACCGTTTTATTGTTATCTATTGAAGTGAAATAATTAGACCAGCTCTATAAACGTTGAAATGGCCACTATCTAGTTTTACGGGGGAACGTAGAAGAGTAATATAATTATTGATAGCTATTTTTTGCTCACAACCATTACATTTATATATCTAAACTTTAGTAAGAGGTAGTGACATGCTGAAGTGCAGCCGTATTCGTCGGGTCCAACCGGGGCTCACATAATGCCGCCGTAAAGTGAAAGCTTCGCTGTCCTATTTCGTGCATTCTGTGAGTAAACGGTGGCTCATTAGATTTTAATTTAATAACTGAATCTAATACACACACATGCCATGTATGCGCGAGTTACCTTCCCGTTCGTGCCAGCCCTACTCCGATGCAATGCCGCATGACGTCTTAACAATTTAATCTTTCCAAACTCAGATTCTCACTTATGACCTTATCACTTCACACTACGTGAATTTATTGCATGTTATTCCGAGTGAGGCACAGCATACAATTAAACGGACTCTCGGCTGCGGCGGGGCGCCCTTGTTTAATAATGTATTCCATTCCCTTACCTGTCCGTTCCTGTCGTCACCGAACACGAAACACTCCGGCGTTGCTCGACCTTATAAATTATATATATTTTTTAGCCAATGGAAAACAGTTTGTATAAATGTATTTGGTATTCTTAATTTAAATATGTTAATGTACGTGTGCCTCCGTCCACGTTGTTTACGTGCCCACATGTATACTACATTTCGAAATTTTATATATTTGGCGAGTGACACGTCCAGTGTGTACTGTGAATATATGTTATATTTATGTTATATATTACATTATAGTAATGATTAGTTTGCGTTTACACATTTGTATTTTGTACGCTGCTAGACAGAAGAAGAAAGCTATACATTAGGCCTGAAAAATCAGTGTTAGGTATGCTCCTAACTTAAATTGGAGTCATACCTTTTTGTGGGTATACTGCTACCTAAAATCATTTATTTATTTTTATCGTTCAGATTTCTTTTTAATTTTAATTGTATTCTTTTTGCTTCTCTTTATTTGAGTATATATTTTTATTTACTTTATTTTAGTTTACATACATCTTTATCCTCTCCTACTTACTTTATAGACGTAAAAGTTTGTAAGTATAGATGTATGTTTATTAATCTTTCACGTAAAAACTGGTGAATAGATTTTAAAGAAACTCTACAATAATATAACTTATACGTCGGAATAACAAATAAGCTATAGACAAAATTACTTTAGCACTTGGCTTTGTCTGTAGTGTGTTGTAGAAGTGTAGCGGTCCAAGTCGTATAATAAGGATTATGCTTTCATTTCTCTAATTTTCTATAAATTGAAGTGTTTGGAATATTTATAAAATGAAACTTACACTCAAAGGATAACCCTCATCAAACTCTACTGGACTGGTCATGTCATATATTATGAAAAATGTTTTAGATAAATCATATAAACATGCCATGTTACAAATAATACATAACTGACGTCTTTACATAAAAAAAATATTGAGAGTAAGTACTTTACCACTTCTGGTAGGAATATCCTAAAATTTAAAACTAAGGGGTTATAATAATATGCCCAAAATTTTATATAATGTATGTAGCCTTAACGGGGCTTGTGAATTGTGAAGTAGTCAAAAGTAGCTCAAAATGTGCCATATGACATTACACACGTGACGTGGTGCCCTACACCGCTAGTCCCACTTTGTTTGAACTTGGCTGGAAACACTATGTATGACGTGTCTAAATTTTCTTCATGTCGTGTCCTGATTTTTTTTTTCTTTTTTTGTAGAAGGCAATGGAATGCTTACATCCGAATTGATCCGGCACAACCGGGGAGGTATCGCTCGTTCACAACACACCCACAGTACGCTGTTACGTTTAGTGCGATTTGCGAGTAGCCTGTGGTCTATTGAAGTGAAGGAGGAAAGGAGGTCAAAGCGTTTGCACGACAATATAGGTGGTGTCAATTTGCTAGCTTTACCCCCTATATTACAAAAACTATATTTACATGAATATATTGATATACACGATTCAGCAGTTCCGTACATTATCTCAAACAGTACAAACGATGCCTTGACAGGGACGTTAATATGTGTTTATATAGCGTTGCTTCACCTAGGGCACGCTCTGTAATTTGCCAGTCCACGCCGCTGCTGATTACATGAGCTAACGAAATTACATCTCGCTAACGAATCTGTAACTGCATCATGTGTTTGGTTTTAGCTTTGAAATTGATTAAATTTGATATTAGTTATTGTGGAATTTAGTAGGAGTTAATGCCATGTTGCATTGTAGCAGAACTGTGCCGGCGCGACCGGGGAAGGTCCTCTGCCGTAAAGTCTTTATTATCCTTTTGTATATCCCGCGTGTTTCTGAGTATCCAAAGGCCCAATGCAACCGTGCTGTGAAAGCGCCCGCTTTCATACAGCCGTGCGAATGTCTTTCAGTCAATGAGTCTCATTGCTCCTCTGTCACTATAAAATTAGGTTGTTACATAAAACGACTATAATATTGTATTGTGCTTTTTTTAATGGGCTTGGCCCACCACTCATTCCCACCACTGCTACTCGTGTGTCACCCACTAGGAACCCATTTATATGATCGCAGGGCATTTTTTCGTCCTCTACAGCAATGGGTCACCGGCCACTCACAAGTAGCGACAGCATAGCTCACGCGTTAGGGCATATCATGTATTCATGCGTTATCATCTCCCCTGTCGTGCCGCACGAATTCAGCTGCAATGAAGCATGGCACTACTACAGAAGGAGGAAACGTTCCTTGCAACCCTCTTATAAGAAGGGAGGACAAAAGGGAAGCTCACCCCACTACAAAGTCCCAAGTCAGGCGGGGGAGGTGGTATCGGTCCCTTAGGGGACTGATTAGCCGTCGAGGTGCCCCGATGATTCGCAGTTCCGGGACACCTCACCAATGGCGTCATTGATGGCACTCGCGGTGATTACGTCGGTACTCGTCAGAGTAATATGCCGCGAGCACATTATACTGCCGAATACAGTGTGGGCACGCACCACCGGACCCCACCCAGAGCCGGTGATGGCATGTAAATAACTTTCCCCACGTCAATAAGAAAGGCAGGCCTATGACAGCCAGTGTCCGTCTCAATAGAGAAGAAATATATGCGTATGCAGTACCATGTTGCAATTTGACACACAGGAACGAACGAAAAAAGAGAGTCAGAGAGTGAGCCACATATACTGTAGTCTCTTTCTACTTAGACGAACGCATGTTAAGTTGACTGCCCTTCTCTACCTACATTATCGCTATGGTATTATGTCGAGAACTAGTGTGCACGTTATGCCATGGAGTTTAATAAGAGACAGCTCAGCAGACAGATATAGTGTTGCCATTATGTCTATATCGCCAATAAAATTTTATTAATGATGTTTTCATTAAACATATTAATCATAATTAAGCAAACTTCAATCCAAAATATCATATAGCTCGTGTCTGTATCAACAATGAAGTCCATTCGCTCACATATTGCCAGTGTTGTTTGTCTGTTCCGACTCAAGCAAGCAACACAGTACAGACACGTTAGGCTCTAGCCGAACAAGAGGCGAGTAGCGACGGCTTACAATCAATGCACAGCACGCAACAAAAACCGCGCAGCGCTCGTAATCGTATGACGTCCGTAATTCGGGCTGGATGGGATCAGCCGCCCCCGCGAACGCGGAATGCTTACGTCAAACACGCTACACAATACCGCATCAGTCGAACACAAGCGATTCAAAATATTTTTAGACATCAGTAAGTACAGAAATTTACTACTACTGTTACGGATAATTCATTTGTGATCTTCTACAATAATTTCCATGGACAAGTATTATGAATATATTTAGTTGAAATATTTTTTAGTACTGGCGCCGGTAGAGTCCGCATATAAAGAGAAAATGCTGAGCTTGTTTCCTTTCTTTCTCTCCTACACTTTATCCGGACAATATTGTATCTCCGAAGAGTGAACCAAGACAAGAAGAGACTTAAAAAAATAAAAAATAAAAGAATAACTCTGCAAGATCATCCCATTATCTATCACGTATGTATGAAGGCATACAGAAACACATAGATACTTAAAACTGTACCACGCAGATAAAACAGATCCCTACAATTTGTGGCGGTGCAAAATAAAATACACTACGCCGCGGATATCGTAAAAACTAATTTGCGGATAAAAGGCCGATACTAAAATAATTCATTTAACAACATGACACCCGTATGGCCGCGATCAAACATTATGTACTGATTTATATTTTACTATAAAAAAATATTGAAATTTTATAAACGTGAATTTACTCGATAGTAAAGGATGTCAACTTATCTTCAGGGATTCCTATATGTGGAAATTGGTATTCGCCCGTACTTTGCAAAGAGAAAGACGGTTGACTCGCCTGCCACTTACTGAATTTGTCGTCATTTTTACAGTTTCATACTCATATGCTGTACGACGTCCACTGCTGGCCATAGACCCAGGGCACGAGCCATCCAACGGCACCCCGCCACCTTAACTAATTTTATTTATTCTAATATTTTCTTACATTCATCCGTTGCTGCGGCCTGTCTTTAATATTGGTAATCGCGGCAGTACTCGATTCTGATTCCGAATATGTTAAAAAAGTACTTAATTCACCGAACTGTCTTTGACATTCTTACTTACCCGGACCGGGCTGCTGCTACACCCGTACAGGTTTCTATCGATTTCATATTTTGTGAAAATAATGACATGAAGTTCGGTAGACTTTACCATGTAACATAAGCAATATTTCCGTTTTATTATAATTTGGTTGGTTACCTGCCATGTCCTAAAAATGACAAATCTTTTACAATCATTAAGTTATCATTAAGTTGTATACACAAGCAGTATTACTTAAGTGGTCATTTATAGAGCACCTAATTAGTAACACTACACGCGAACGCGTATAATTTGGAGTAAATTTTGTTTTACAAGTTGTTAAAGTCGGACTAATTTGGCCCCAGAGCGGACCTAATAGTTGGGCGTCGCGCCAAATTGATTCTTCTAGAATTTACGATTCTGTCGCTATGTGCACATTACACTTACATCTACCCGCACGCTTAACGCTAAACAATCACACCGCTCTTGTGAAGATACATTATATAGTCTATATTATCTTATCAACGACTTGTTTATTCTGTATAACATTCTTTTAATTGTTTCATGTATTCTCATATTGTTCTCTATATTTCAACTTTAATAAAAATAAATACACTAGAAAGCTCATGTTGTCGTTTATTTAATTATATATAAACAGTGCTTATAAAATAACTCAATAGTTAGTACCCCAATATAATATATTACCAATTTTTTTATTAGACACTGTATACTTTTTCATTTGATCGGCATAATGTTGAATGAAAAATAGAATCATCGCAGAAACATGACTAATATTTATATCTGTGTCTTGAATGTGACGACATTAGAATAATTTTAGCTAGTATTAAGACGTAGTGCCATGTTTCATTGCGACGGAATTGGTCCGGCACGACCGGGGAGGTACCTCTCGCTCACATGATCCGGCTGACAAAAAAGCATTACATTTTCGGTGCCATGTTTGTGGGTAGCCGTTGGCCCATAAGGGGGGGCGGCACAGAGGCGGTGATTGGCATTATAAGGCTCGTATTTCTCGTTTCTTCCCCTATACTAGAAAAAACAACCATTGACCTGATATTTTTCGGTGTCGTGTTTCATGCGGTTTGTGAGTTGCCTGTGGCCCCTTAGGCAAAGCATCAGCATAATAATTACACAGATGTTCATGGGCATGGGGGTTGGCAATCGGAGCCCTTTTATGACTTTCGACGTCCATGAACATCAGCACAGTTTCTATGCCGATTCGTTGCCCTCGTTTTTATTATTTATTTGCCTATACATATGTAGGACGCGATTAGAAAATGACTACCATTGCCATATTACAGATGAATTAGCATGACTGACCGGAGACAGCTCTCACTCACATGACGCCTTTTTTTTCGGATAGGCCTCCTACCGGTTGGCGGCGCTATTTCTCCCGCCTATACAGTTCAACGGACTAGTGAAGACTCTTGTGTCTTCTGGTTTAGGGAGACGATAGGGGGATAGACCTCCTTCTTTTCCCGCAGATGGGAAGAGATGTACCGGGCTATTTTGTAGGCGTGCTCCATACTGATTATTTTTGGGACCAAAAAGGGGGAGACGTTCCCGCTCCCCACACTAATGGGACGGCGCGTGCACGATGCTGTTTAAGATATGGTGACGTGGATGAGGTTAATTGAGCTCGTTTCCTGCTTGGCTTGCGTGAGGTGGTCGGCCTCTTCAACCCCCTGTGACGGGCGGGGTTGATTTGCGTTATATAATCGTAATCAGCAAAAAGCCGTGATCATGAATAGTTTATCGTGATTCTTCACGTCCTTATTGTATATGTCCGAATGGTCCGATTGAGTAAATATTCAGCGAAAGAACATCTTCATAACCTATATTTGCAGTGTCTGTAGGCGGATTATATCCCTCAGATAAACGTGTGATTTATTGGAGCTGTAAGGAATAATATTGTAATAAAATATACACTCCAAATGATAGATAAATGTTTTATTACCAAATAGTATAATTCATACAATAAATATTTTGCTTCACAATAAAATTATACTTGCAATTAAAATATTTTCCTTATTTTTTAGCCTGGCAATACATAAATATAGATAAAATAAATAATCATCCTTCACAACGGTACACAGTTTTCTAAACAATCATTACGGCTGGATTGAAAGTACAATCACCAAATGTTATTAAGTACTTGCCAACGCTATATATTTAAAATCTATATCCACGTACCACGTATTTATAGTACAAGAGCCAGTGACCCGATATTATATATGATAAACTGTCGGAACTGTATATTAAAAAAAGTTTTATAGTTATTTTTATAGTTAATACAAAATTGAGACCTCGCATTACCATGACAACTAACATTTTAAAAATAAACATGCAAGTCCCAGAACGACCTAGAAGGATACCTTGAAAGTTTAAAAAACATACCCTGTTTTTTTATAGCAAGAAGCAAGGTGCTTATTAACATCCCCATATGCGTTGCTCTCCTTCACCCATCCACCACAAAGGCTAATTATATTTAAGGCGGTATTATATGAAGGATAAATCCTCCCCGGTCGTGCCGGTCCAATTCAGCTACAATATAGTATGGTATTTTATACTATAAAACTCACTTTCATGCCTTTTGATCAATTATAGATAATTTTTCTGTAGGTCATCAGTTATAGCAGCTCCAAACCTGTCCAAATATTATTCAGGCCGCGCTAGCTGAAATGTCATATGTATGTGGACTATTTTTTAGCTGTTTTAATGTTTAACAAAATAAGAAGGTCTGATAGTCATAGGCTCTCGGACCGTAGATAATTGCATTTATATTTAAATTATAATGTAGATAACGTATAAATGATTATACTACACGTTACAACTTATAAACCAAGCGCTGTAAATTAATCACCTACTTGTCTACAGAGTGTTATTTTGAGCAGATGTAGTTACAATATATGAAATAAGTTACAACATTTCCTTGAGTTGCTTGTATCATCAGTGTCCAAACATTTTTTACATCTAAATTACATTCTTCAATTGTCGTCACATTTTTTTGCATCTTACTAAATAATAGAAAAAGGTAAATTAAAATTGAAATTTTATGTCATATGTACGAAGTTTCAATGCAGTAAAAACAAAACACATTTGCAAAACACTTTTAACTAGTTTACAAGTGCCCTATAACTAGCTATACAAGATCATTTATTTAACATCTATGAAACAATATTTAATATTCACACTTTACATAACGCATTTTAGCAATACACGCTTATTTGTTTATCATTAAAGCATTAATGACAAATCGTTATTACGTAAAAGCATGCTGTTCTGATAAGTCTGCACTTAAAACGGCGCTATCTTGCGGTTCCATCTACGAACATAATACGCAATCCAGAGAGATGCACAGATATTGTTGCAGAGTTGCAAATTGCAGTTGAAACTTGAAGGAAACGATTGAGTATGATTCTCTTTTTAAATTGAGTGACATTGACTTTATGTGTTCGAAACCCTTATCGAATGTTTTTGCCTTGATGCAAAATCTACTAATTAAAATTTTATTTATATAACGTTTGTTTACGTCGTCGTTTTGTTATATCAATATAATCGTTGGGTATGGGATCTCAATTCATGAAACTGTGAGTGTGAGGGGATGGAATATTCACACCACTGCGGATTTTTATAAGGATATTTCTGTTAAATATTAATATAGATATGCATTATCAAAGAGAATTCATCGGAAACATTTTAAAATGGAAATACATTTGATTTTACAATCTCGTATTTATCAAAGCTTTGTTTAATTTAACACAGATCCATATCCTAGAGTGGAATAAAAACGACAGCTGCTATAAGTTATGCTGACAAACATAAGTATTCATTGAGCTATCTAAAAGTTTTACTTACACTTAGATTTATGCCATGACACACTATGAACTATTAAGCGTTTATACATCTTATTCCTATAATGTTTTATAAACTAATAAATCAAGTTAAATATTCAATATCTGATATCTAAATAAGTCTTGTCACATTAGTCTTAGAGATAACTATACATAATACATAGGTACTACCTATACTCCGCGAAACACAAAAAATATTTTGCGACATATTAAAATTAAAGTTTAATATGTCGCAATATTTTTCGTTCACTCGTGAGCAAATTTTATAAAATGGCCCCTTTATTAAAATTATTAAATTGCTCTCCTTTTTATATTTACGTTATTCGCTTCTCAGTTTTGACTTGATTTTTTTTTATTTGATTGATTAAATATTTTCATGATTTGTAAAAAGAATATGCCTATAGTATTGTTCCATTTTTTCATATAATTAGTGTTCCAGTATTTAATTAAAAATCTTTTTAAATCAAATATGAAAATACTGGTGCCATTTGTATTGAGAACGCAAGGCGTATATATAAATAGTAATTGTATGTTATCTTAAACATAAATTAATAAATGCTTAGTTAGAAACAGACTATGATGTTATCCGCGGATATTCTGAAAATACATAAAAACCATTTTGTACTGTCCTCCATACGAAATCTAAATACGGCGACTTATCACAATCGTAAGGCTACAGGAATAATTACCTCAGCTACATTGTACCTTTAATGTTAAAAGACGTTCTTTCATGAAATGCGCTTCAAGATTATGTAGTGACGGAGTAAAATGATACAGTAGATTTCATCGTTATATTTCTGAATTGTTTCACACTAAATTTTATTAATACTTCCGTAAGAATTTTTTAGTACCAGCGGAAACTCATGTAAATTAAAATTAAATACATTCATTCTGATGGTCATGAAAGCGTATCTATTGTATGATATGTGTAAGCATTATTCGCAGGTACTACAGGAGTACTATACGATAATTAATTCGTGCAAAAAATATAAATTTCAAAACCTGGTAATACAATTTACGGTATTTTCACTAGTTTACTTAGTCAAAAGTGCAATGTTATCAAAACATTATTGGCGTACTCGCAAATGTCGAAGTACCAAGGCGTACGCAAACACGTTTAAAATATCACATACACGAAGTATAGAGAGATCACATCAATGAAAGAAAATGTTAATAATGCACATGTTAGTGGCAAATTCACTTGTAACACTGAAAATCGTGCTCTTTATTGATTTAACTAATTACATAATTATATGAAGCGTAGTACAACGATAGGTGGTGTTTAAAACGTGTAAAATCGTTGCACTTATTGACATAATGGCGTGAGGCCGCCATTTTAAAACTAAGCCATTGTTATTTTTATCACATCGAATATTCTAGACATTTTCTATAAGTATTTTTTTGACTCATTTCCTCGGTACTGGTCGTCACTATACGTATTGTCGGGTAGGTCCGTTCTTCCTCGGGTGCGGTAGAGTGTCGTCGTTGCTCGCATTGTTGTTATGTAAGAACGACATCTCTACGCCTCCATCACTACCACCCTGTAAACAATCTTTATACTTCACACATGCAAACAATGGTTACATAAACATTATTATTGAAATTTACACCCCTCGCCCTAATATGATTCATTAATCAGCCTTGGGAGGGAACTACTACTGTTGGCGATACTGTTTTATGAGATAGGGGTTGCCCCCTACACAAGTAGATTGATAGTGGCGGCGCCCATAGCTATTCGCAAGACTAGGCGTCTTGCCGACGCCATTGCTAGCCTTAAAGGAATAGGTGTATTCTTTTCTTGAAGACCCAACGGAGGCAGCTAGTTCCACAGTAACGCTTATGCAGTAAGAAGTGGCGTTTAAAGCTCACAGTAATAGTTGATTTATATAAGGGGCAAACGTGCAGGTGGTAGGTAACTACCGCCGCCCATAGATACCTTCAGAACCTGAAGTTCTGCAAGCGCAATGGGGGTTTTTGAGATAGGAGTAGGCTCTTTTCTTGAAGAAGCCCAGGTCCTATCGGTCCAGAAATACAGAAGGTAATGTACGCGGTAGGAAAGTGCGCCTGAAACACACAGCTGTTTTTTTTTAGCAGCTTTGGGACATCAAGGTGGTGATGGTGGAACTTGAGTTATGCCGCGATGTCCGAAAGAGGAATTCCGCAGCCGGCATTAATCTGAACAACTCCTCGGAATACTCCCCGTTGTAGGTGAGCTAGAAGATGTAGAGAGATTTATGGATACCAAGATGATGGGTGCGGAACTTACTAGTTGTGTTGCGATGCTATTCGCCATAACAGTTCATCGGAATAGAGACGTTTCAACAAAACGGACAAGGCAAGCCAATTGTTTGCTGTCGTGTCTTGTGCAGTTAAAAAAAAGTGCAGGGTCGTATAAGAGGGCAGGTTTGTCACATTATATGCCTTATACATCGCTACTTTTGTGCATAGAAACGATCGTTAGGTCTTACCTCGGCGTGCATGGGATTGGCTGTTATGGTGATGGGCACTTTGGCCGGAATGTAGCCGTTGTTGCCACCGCTCTCCGGCGCCGACCCTTTCTCTTCTGTAACAACATACAAAACTAAATAAAATGTGGCCACATGTCCCTTTTATAAACGGGACCGTCCTCTCTCAAATTCGTATCCCAGTTCCAAAAACTTGTGGATACAACGATGCCCATATTCTATAAAGTAGGGCAAGTGCAAGTCGCACTAGTCAAGTGTGACAGCCCTTTCATTTGTCAGCGATCCTACTTAACCTTCCCATACCCGCACGTTTGTCTGAGAGACCGACAGAATGATTTTTCGATTTTAATATATAATATATATAATAAATAAAGAACGAATAATGCTAGTTTAATGAACCTTCTAGTACTTGCCAAATTTGATAAGACCTTGAAATTGACGTGACGTGTGACCTTGAGTGCGGGCCACATTTGGGTGAACTGAGCGTCATTCTGTGCCAGAGACCGGCGCGGGTACACGTGTTATTATTTTCGGTGAGTAATATTCTTTATTTTACGTGATTTTCGTAGATTTATTTTATAGTTTGCATATTTTTTGTAAAGAAGTTTACTCGTATACATTTTTACCATAGTTTTACCTTAATTTTATTATGATATTTCAGGGTAATAATGCTATATATGAAATAGAAAAAATATTTTAGTTTTAGAGCTTCGTTTATGGGCGTGATGATGAATGAGGAGCAGATAAGTCTAATGTTGGATGAAGCTGGACAGGATACAGGTTACGAGGATGAAAATGACAGCAAGGTGGAAGATCACGTTGAAGTAAGAGAAGAAAATACGGATACCGAACAAGAAGGTGACTCCGAGTGACATAGAGGATGAACGAGGTACCTACCTTCTGAAAGATTCTCAAACAAAGTGGAATAAAACTGCTCCATCGGTGATGGGCAGAAGACATGTACGGCATATAACGACTGAAACCAGGCGTAAAAGGTGAAGCTAAATTCTTGAAAGAAGCAGGTGATATTTGAAAATTGTTTTTCAGTTATACTGTAATACATCAAATTGTTCAATATACCAATGATCAGTTGCTGTTGTTACGCCCTAAGTATACGAGAGAAAGACACTGTACTCCTACTGATGATATTGAAATTCAGGCCTTTCTATATCTTTTACTTTTTTGCTGGAGTGAAAAGGAATGGAAGACTGAATGCCAAAGATCTTTTCAATCTCCAATGGATCTCCACCGGAAATATTCCGTTTAGTGATGAGTAAGAATCAGTTTTATTTACTGGTGCGCGCTCTTAGATTCGACGAGAAGAGAACACGACCAGAAAGAGCTGCTATTGATAAACTAGCTCCCATTAGAAATATTTTTGACAAAATAGTTTCTTCTTACAAAAAATACTATAGTGCTTCTCAGTATGTCGTTATCGATGAGAAGTTAGAGGCGTTCAGGGATCGTTGTGGCTTTCGTCAGTACATTCCATCAAAACCCAATAGATATGGGATAAAAATATATGCACTGACTGATGTTAAAGTGTTTTGTACTCTAAACTTACAAGTCTATGTAGGTAAGCAGTTTGACGGGCCTCATTTCGTCGACAATTCTTCTATGGCTTTAGTATTACGTCTCTGTGAAGTAATTCGTAACACAGGTCGTAATGTTACCTGCGATAATTTTTTTACTAGCCTGCCTTTACTGGACACTTTAGAAAAAGATTATAATTTGAGTATGCTGGGAACAATACGAAAAAATAAAAGAGAATCGCCAAAAGAATTCACCGACGTAAGAGGTCGACAAGAACGTTCCAGCTTATTTGGTCATAGATATTTAGGCAACTGTGTATTTGTTTCGTACGTCCAAAAGAATAAAAACGTTTTACTCTTGTCCAGTATGCATGATGATGAAAAAATCAACGCAGTGACTGGTAAGCCTGAAATTATCATGGATTATAACAAAACAAAGGAAGGCGTTGATACCGTTGACAAAATGTGTGAAACCTGTAATGTCGCTAGAGGTACTAATATATACTAATATAGTAGGCCACCGCCTATCGTGGTCTTTTATAGCTTGATGAATGTTGCGGGAATTAATACATATATTATATTTCCACAAAATAATTTTAAGAAAAAATTGAAAGAAGAATTTTTCTGGAAAAGCTGTCGTATGAACTCATTGACGCGCAGCTGACGAGACGGGCGGGAAATTCTTTACCGAAAATGATACGACATAGGTGTGCTGAAATCAGCAAACTAGACGGTTCAGAATCATCAGGTACCGATAACAACTTAGGCCAAGGTCGTTGTAGCTTTTGTAGTTCGAAAAAAAACCGTAAAACGCGTCACAACTGCCTTACTTGCAAAAAATATTTTTGTTTGGAACACGCGGTTATGGTTTGCTCTTATTGCTATAGTAATGAATCTCAAGAGATTATATTTTATTTTACTATTCCTAGTTATGTTATCTAGAAGATTTACGAAGATCTTTATGTTATGTTGAAGAAGATTTTTAATTTTAGGTCATTTTATCTTAGTTTGTAAGAATAACTAATGTTTTGCAATTACTGTTTCTGAAGACTGTGCAACAATAATAAATGCAAATAATTGTAAAAAAAAATGGTTCAATTTATGAAACATATCCCTAACTTTAAATACAATATAAGTTTCCAATAGGTTTTCCTAAAAAAAATCACAGTTATGGATTTTAAGGTTTCGGTCCGTTGCACCGTGCGCGGGTACAGGTGTTACACTATTTAGCGCGGGTACAGGAAGGTTAATATAATTAATAGGATTATCATGAAATACCATCAGCTGTCCTAGTCAATCTATAGTCGGAGCATTTTAGATTAATATAAATAATGTATGTTTTTAGTTAAGACCATTATTACTTTTATAATAGAATAGGATGTGTCTCTGTTGAAATATTTAAATAAACTTTTTTCTTTAATAATATAGTACTTAATTTACTCGAACCGTAGGCAATAAACAGTTAGTTTATTATAAAAAGAACTCTTACTTTATTATAAAAAAAAAAACATTTATTTATATTGCAGCGGAACTGGGCCGGCACCACCGGGGAGGTATCTCTCGCTCACATGCTACAGCTGTAAATAGATATCGTCGGTTTCGCGTTTCGTGCGATTTGTGAGCAGCCAGTTGGCCTTTGGGGGCAGGTGGAAAGGAGGCCGACGTATCGGCATGGTAACTGTACTGATGCTCATGGGCGTCGGTAGGCGTAAAAAGGTTCCGATTGCTCGTTTGTACAACTATAACAAAAGAGACAACAAGAGATACGGCTATATAGGCCTACGACACATGTAAGTTGACAAACATCTTAATCTGCCCCTAGAATTGCAGAACCAGCGACTGAACCGGGCACACGTATATAAAAAAAATCATGTAATATCTACATTCCAACATAAAAATGTCTTGTGTCATCAACGCGAAGAATGAGAACTTGACAAACTTATGTTTGCGATCGCCTGCACACATTTGTATGAAAGGAACTGCACATGTTATAAGTTTGTAACTAAATGTCATTTTTTGTATTTTTGTTTTTTTTTTATGTAGCTATCACGATTGACGATATACAGCCTGGTGAGTGACGCACAGATGAACAACGAAGTGTTAGAAATTGGATCTATCGTTTTATCCTTTGGGTACAGAACCCAAATACAGGCGAGAGTTTTAGTAAGAGGTACATTTCGACGGAATTGCCGGCATGTCCACGTACCTCCCTCTCGCTCACATGATAACGGCGATGAAGCGACTTCTTCGGTGTCGCGTTTCGTTTCGTGGGTGAGTAGCTGGTAGAGGGGAAAAAAGAAAGTAGGACAACGCGTCGGCATAATAATTGTGCGTATGTTCATTGGCGTCCGTAGTAGTGAAAAACTTTTCATTTCTCGTTTGTCCCCTATAATATATAATAAAAAGAAAGTGTGAAGATAAACTTTAAAATGGAGTTCCTTCATTAAAATAACCACTTTCTGTTATAAAATTTTATATGACCTTCAGAGGTCTTCAGGAGAGGAGAGCTTTCGTATCGATTCAAAATTTACATTGTCTACAAAGTCCATTGATGTATATAAATATGGAAATATTTTCTGAACCGAAAACTGAAGTGAAGAAACTAACCTCGCATTTTAAGCCAACCTGATCGCTTTAGTTATAAATAATACAGATTTAGTCGCCTAATAGCATCCAATTGCAAAAACATTATGATAAGCTTAAAGCTTTATGTAACAAACTTAAATTCTTGATTAACATAGAGATAACGAGATTACGTCGATCTTTAATAATTAGTGGCGGGATTCATGTATTGCAAGCGAAAATACCTCACTCGTATAACGATCGGAATATACCTCTCTCATATAACTAGTGAGATGATTGCTTTATTATTCGCTTGGCGGTTAGTGAGGCCCAACTGTAGAGTGGGCGAAAGAAGTAGATAAAGGAGGTCACATTCTAGAAGGCGATAAGATGTTTTATCTTTCAATCAAATATATTACTATTTTGCCATTCGGTAATACGCAAATATTTTCAAACTCCAGGTTAACTCATTAAGCTATCAGACATGCAGAAACTGTGAGTAGGTAGTGCCATGCTTATTTGCAGTCTGAATGGGCATACACAAACGGGGTCCTTTGTGACACGACACCGCTGTAAAATGACAGCCTTCGCATTTCGAGCGGTTTGTAGCCTGTGGTCTATTGGAGGGAAGGAGAAAAGGAGGCAAAAAAATATCTGCATTACAATAATGCGGATATCTATGGGCGTCGGTAGACATCAAAAGCCTCCGATTGCTCGTTTGCCCTCCTACTTTATAAATAGGAAACGCGTCGCTAGAATTTTGTTGACGCGACTAAGGGTTTTAGCCACAACCAGCTTTCTTCTGAAGCTTCTACAAACGGACTGTAGCACGCCGAGCTTTGGTAAGCTCTCAGTAACGACCTGTAAAAGCTTCGTTTATAACGAAGGTATCATATGCCGGGCGACGGTGAATGTCGAGCTCAACACAATCTGCTAGCTTTCTTATAATCTTCTTCTTTTCAAAATTTTTCTTATTTGTCAGTGTATTTCATTTAGTGTAAGTGTCACAACTACCTAGATCGTGTTTCGAAGCTCGAAGTCAGCTGTTTGATACTCGGCGTGACGGTGTTGAAGGTTCACGTGCAGGTTGTCAGAATACAGTGGTCCAACTTCACACACCACAGGGTCCCTTCTTTCGCCGGACAGGCTGTCCTCGCTTTTTCCATCCCATTTCAAGATATTTTTTGTTTCGCATTGACGAATGACGGCAAATGACGTTGACGAAGTTAAATACAAATTTAAAAATTATTTTAATTCACCAACACTCTACTGCACATGCACTATTGAAGTTCCTTATATATATATATACTCGTATATATACTTATTATAAAAAGGTCGCCAAAATATGTCTGCCTGTATGTGATCGTTTTTCTCAAAATCTACAGACAGATTTCTATAAGGGTTTCAGCAATAGAGAGAGCTATTCCCGAGGAAAGCTTTAGTGTATTATTGGTTAAGTTACCCGACCCCTATTGTCAGCAGGCGAAGCGGAACAGGAATCGCTAGTGTATCTATAGAATTGTAGTTATGAGGCAAGCTCAATGTACCTAATTATTTTCACTAGTTTCAGTGTGAGCATTTAAAAGGTTTTAGAGTCTCATACCAAGTAAAAAGACAAATCTTAAAAATCACTTTGTTATCTGTCTGTCAATGCCATCTTCCCAGGAACGCGTGCAAAGATCAAAGTAAAATTAATGTCATATGCTGAGGAATAAAATTAATGTCATATACTGAGGAATAAAATTAATGTCATATGCTGAGGAATAAAATTAATGTCATATGCTGAGGAATAAAATTAATGTCATATGCTGAGGCATTTGACATTAATTATATCATACCTGAGTATTCCTGATATAATCTAAACTCCCTTGAAGCATATAAACCCACTGAGATTTTCCTAGCTGAGTTTTTTGTACTAAAGTTAAGTGTATAATCTCTTAATAACAGAACATTTACGAGAACACTACTAGACGAATACTTTTATTGAAGAGGCAAACTAGCAATCCGATCTCGAAACGGACAGAATCTATCGACAGTGGTTGTTTCATCTGTAATTGAAGATAATCCTCAGATTGAACCCCGGAACTGCATTACCTGCATAACTGCATAGCCCGGAACGGCAAACAACAAAAGTGCTATAACAAACGATCCCAGTCGATTATTATAGCACTTTTGTCGTTTGCCCAATCTATACTGATAGTATAAAGCTAAACATTTTGTATTTGTTGTTTCTTTGAACGTGCTAATCGCAGAAAGTACGGGCCGGAATAAAATCCTATTTTTGTGTTGAATAGTTTATCAAGGAAGGCTATATACCATGGCGTTACGACTGATAGGACCGGACTTACGCGGGTGAAACCACGGGGTGATGCTATTCAAAGAATATAAAGACTGGTGATGATGCTGACGGTTGCACATATACAGAACTGAATTGAAATCCATTTAGAGTTCCAGTTAGTTCAGCAGTAATTGTTTATAAAACAATTATGTTGTATCTGCACCAGACGCATTTGTTGTAACAGAGACATAACC
>JAFELO010000959.1:0-31994 GCA_017140195.1 Eumaeus atala | reverse complement strand
AAACGTCGGTCACCCAGTACGAGGTCACAAATTTTATCGATGTTTTCTTTCGTGATAGAGGATGTAGGCCTTCCACTCCTAGGATCATCTTTAATGCTCTCACGATCGCGCTTAAACTCAGCTACCCAATTCTTGACACTGGAGTACGATGGAGCAGACTCCTCCAAAGTGCTCACCATATCTTGATGGATGTCTTTTGGTGATAGGCCTTTTTATTGAGGTACTTAATGACTGCACGGTGTTCAATTTTCCATTATTGAAAATTGCGACAGATTGATTCAAACAAATAATCACAGAAAATTTATATTGTGCAGTATCGGAATGAAACTGCGCACAATAAATTAATATGACACATACTAACAAATGACGGTAGATTTAAAAAGATGTCATAGCTCCATGTAGGTTAGACCACGAACTTTTAGATCCACCCTCGTAGGATGGTACTAAACTGTATAAGTATAGCTAACCCATCAGGGAACTGCCATGAAGGTTTTACATTAATACGTGAAAAAAAATCTATACATTTTTGAAAGAATTGCTCAAATGGAGAAATTTGAAATTAAGTACAGTCGAAGATTATATGGTGTAGATGTGCAATAATTTAAATTTCGCGGAATATTTTTTTAAATTCTATTTCAACAACAAAAAATGTGATACATTTTACCGCATGACGTGTCAGCTTCGGAATTGCGCTATTTCCGAACCAAGAAGTTGGTCTCAATATGCGATAGCTATATCTATATTGAGACCTGTACTGAAACTAAACGTACTAAAACATTGTGGAGTTAGTAGCTAATTACACAGTGTCCAGTAAAAGATTTCAAACTTTTCTGACGTCTGCAACCCAGAAGGGAAATCAAAGCTAATACTAGATTCTAACTTAAATACATGAATCAGGGTTTCCTCACGATGTTTTCCACCACCGTAAGAGCACTCAGAGAATTTACTTAAGTTAGAAAAACTCTTTGGTACAGGGTACCGAACCGGGACCATGCAAGTGGTAAGTGGAAAACTGAAGCGCTGAACATCAGACCACTGTGGCTCTTTACTAAATATAATACTAAAATGTAAAATATATGTATGTAATGCGTTGTGTATCTGTTGCTACTAACACAAAATAAATAGTTAAATTAATATAAATATAAAAAATCAACGTCGCGAAATGGACAGCGGATAAACACCTCAGCGTTAAACCTCGACCGCATGAGCTAGGCGCGCTCCTCCAAGTCCACTGATATATGGATGCTCAATAATTCGCAAAGCGCTGCGAACCCCACGCTCCTATTTCGCTTTAAATTCCAAGCCATTTTACGTCATTAAGTGGTAAGCATTTCTCCTCATTTAGATTAGTATGTATAAACTATTCTACTAATCTTCGTTTTGCGTGGGTGTTTGTGTATTTGAAGTGTTTCGTTTGTAACTGGGCGTGTCAATGTGACGCATGGGACAAACCAGACGTCAGGTCACGGATTATTGTCTCGGATCGGACGAAAGAAAAAATGTTAGAATTTCTCAATTTCCTATAAGGTGGGCCAATCGATGGCGGAACAGGAGCATAATAGCTGCATCACATTTTACGAACATTTTTGTTTTAATTGACGATCAAGAAACTCACGAGTTTCGTCTAGTTGGACAACTTTATTATGTACATTTTCTTTTTTATAGTATAAGAAGACAAACGAGCAATCGGAGCCTTTCAACGACTACCGACGCCAATGAAGATCAGAATAATTATTCCAATGCGTTGCCCACTGTCGTTTGCAATAAAAAATACAAAACGACTTCATCTATTTTTCGAGTCGCGAGTTTTTATTCGATAGGAAAACTAAAATGCATCGAGAGAGAGCCTAAAAAAACTGTGAGTTTCAATTCCTATTAAGAATGTACGAAAATTGAATGCTACAAATCTATGTGACAGCCAGGAACAAAGGCATTGTTGTAAAGTGTTGATTCTATGAGAGCCTCAGCAGCGCATATTCACGCCTCTGTATTAGGTATACAAAACGTACGTAATGCACCTATGTACTCGTATCTAAGGATACGTTTGCACTTTTTTATATTATATGGGGGCAAACAAGCAATCGGTGCCTTTTATACTACCGTCACCTATTCACATCCGCATAATTACTATGCCGATGCGTGGTCCTCCTTTCCTACGTCCCTCCAATGGACCACCAGCTACTCCCAAACCGGACGAAATGTAACACCAAAGATGTCACTTTATATAAGCGAGAGGTACTTACCCGGTCGTGACGGCTTAGTTCCACAATGCAACATGGCACTACCTCCTACTTGAGACTACACTACCTTTCTTTTCCTAGCGTCTAAGCCCTAGAGCCTAGTGACTTATATCCTATCTGAGTGGCCTTATGTAATGTCGGTTTGGTACCCGCTAGGCTCTATCTGTGCCATCCGACACTTCAACTATAGTGGTACTTAATAGAAGGCACTTGCAGGCAGGGGTTTAGTCGGTATTGCACCCCCGAGTGCCGAGTGCGATATACTGTCTATAGGCCCTCCGGGATGCCCCTCCGTCAACAGAATAATATTCTATCTATGTCACATGCCTGTGCGGACATGCTCCTACAAATGTAAAGAAAGTCACAAATTCGTGTTAGTTTGTTTCATCGTTTCTATATTAATATCGTGGGGAGTAATAAAGTTAGTGTCGAAGTATCTTCGTGGTTCACAATCGGAAGTCAATATCGCTGAATCGCTTCTTTTAATCTCGCTATAGGTCTAACACGCCGACAAGGTCACCGATTTAAATCCACACCAAATTGTAAATAATAGCTTGTTTGGGCATAAGCCAGGGGTACCCAAACTTTTTAATACTGCGAATTCAGAATTAGGGACAAAAAATACAACAAATCTAACTGAGTATTAATAATGGTTAAGTTAGTTATGTATAAAGTAGCAATAAGTGGCCTCAGCTTGGCTTAGCAGTGTAGACAAAACCCGTTTTACAAATTTCAAGATATACATAACATAATTTTAAGACACTTAACATCTTTGAATCATCATTTTTAACAGTTTACGTATCCTTAAATCAATGCTATAAAGAAACCATGTATAAGTTAACAGATAAAGCGGAAATTCCATAATTGAATTTGTAACTTCTAAGACTTAACTCAATAAATCAAACAAATCTGAGCGAATAAAAAAATGGTTTACAACACATTTAACATTTGGTATTCGTTTCAATCGCCCGTTTAGCGATACTCCTTCATTCGTCTCGATGTTTATTACTCAATATCTGAAGCTTATACATTCAATCGTTTCGCCTCTCTGTTTATGGAGAGGAATCGAAATGTGAAGTACGTTTAATTAATGAACATCCTTTTTCATTGCACAGATCTTGAGCAGTCGGATTATATCCCTTGCGGGCCACGGCTGGTATTATAGAAAACTAATGCATTCGCAAGTTTTAGCATTTAAATAAACATTTAGACAAGAACTGGTGGAACTGGAGTTGTTCCAGTTTCAGTGGAGACGCTCCGTGGGGCGCGACGCTCTGTAGCGAGCGCAGGATACGTCGGGAGACATTTTAACTGTGATATTTACGTATCCCTCAACAAAGGCAAAAGTTTTAACGTATCCGTATCGGATTTTAGTGCCAACGTGTGGCAATTTTATGAAGTGCAATTTTTACATAAACTTTGTAATAGAAACACGATAAGCGGATATTTGAGTTTGTCTCATTCTCTCGTAATTTACAAGTATCATGCGGTGCATGCCTATGACAGTGTCTCTGTGGTGATCTGTGATTGGATGTACCACTGCTACCACTCGACCACACGGTGGGCAGTAACCGAACGTACTTTGTTATGGTTAACTTACCACCCTTAACTCTATCGCAGAGTTCTGCGACAGTTATTTTCGGAAACGAAAATATATACGGCCGTAATAAATTGAAAGAAAATTATGCACCAGAAACATTGTCAGGAATCGCCCAATCCATGGGTGGATGGAACGGATTTTATATGTGGTGTTTTATACGTATTATGTGAAAATCGACCACATAAAAGTAGACAGTTTTCGAAGACTTTCTTTTTTAACACGACTAGTTCTTATATACTTAGTCAATATTAAAATAAAAAGAACGCATTCATCTCATTTTCATGGTCATTACAAATCCGTTCTGCGGTAACGTACCACAAATTAAGTACTTTATGCTACTTGACTGCAGAAGTCGCATCGTTGTAAACATGAAAATTAAATAAATTCATCCAATTTCATTTTTTGTAGTAGAAATCATGTTTATATTGTTCCATAACAGTGCAATTGATTCAGACTCTAAAATAAATATTTTATATTTTCAATAAACAAACACTTGTAGAGTAGCGTGTGATACTCACTGTGCGCGGTGGGGCGACGCGCGCGGCGACACAGCAGCAGCGCCACCGCTAGCAGCAGCAACAGCGCCAGCACGCCAGCCACGCCGGCCGTCAGCAGCGTGCTGGGCGAGCGCTCCGCGGCGGGCGCCAGTGTGCTAGTGGCAGGGGCTCCGCCGCCCGCTCCGCCACCCGCACCTCCGCCGCTCACAGCCGCACGCAAAGTTTTCGCAGTCTAGATGGGACATACAAGGTAAAACATTACATAACATAATCGACAGTTATCGATATATCTAGGAGTCATTTTAATGAGAGAACATGCGGGGTACGGGAAGATTCTGTTCAGCAGTTTCAGCAGCTGTTTAAGGCCAGCGTGTGATAACCGTTCTTATTAAACATTATTGTTGTATTTGAAGTGTGATGTATAAGCTGGCCACATTCGTGTGCTAAATCCTTGGTACGGATTTATATCTGCGCCACCCATTGCAAACAAGTCTTCGCTAACTAATAAATTTCAATAATTATGCCGTGGTAATGAATTACTAGCATGCGGTGTAATGACAGAGTGATGGACTACTTTCGTTATTAGTTCGAGAGTAGGACTGACTTAACGACAAATGACAATCAGGCCATGAACTAGAGTAAGAAAAATATAGAGTATATGTATAGAAAGAATTATGCATCGTCATTATAGAAAATTGTTAATAAAATAAACAGCAGTTTTCAATCTGAAGTAGTAGGTAAGCTTAGCTTTTACTACATTGGTACCTCACGAATGGAAAGGCCATATAAAAATGAAAAATGTGAATAAAATATTCTAAAATCAACATCAATCAATCGCAAACTTTCAATGCGCCTGAACAAGAAAATTGAAGTAGCAAACGAATGGTTCCGTGCCTACCAACTGGTGAAAAACTCCGAGAAGCTAACTTAATATTTAATGAGTTAGGAGCTATCTGAGGGACTGAAAGATAAACCGAGCGTTGGATAAATATTGAGATTTGAAAAAACAACATGAAATAGAGATGATTAAGCATGTTAGTATGCACGTACGCAAATGCATAGACGCACGTACGCACACAATAATTTTTTATAATATATGAGGTACGACAACAACTCCAATGACGCACTATCTTTTACAAGTTGAAATATGTTACCTTGATACTACTGAAGTCAGACGGCGCCTGCGCTGTGTACGCTTGTATCTTCAGCTCGTAGAACGTCTCGGACGTGAGATGTTCCAGCACCATGCTCCTGGCGCCGCCGCTTACCGTCACCTGCTCGTAGTGGCCCGCGGACGAGACCGCGCGGAAGTACACGTAGAAACCCTCCGCCTCCACGCCACCCTCACTCGACCACTGTGTGGGATAAATATGTGACTGGCAGAACAACATTCAAACTCAGTTGAGTTTACCAGTCGTTACTGGTGTACCATTTTTGTTTTGAAATAGATCTATTCGCTTAAAAATGTTAATACTTTTAATGGTATTTTGCATCCCTTTGGTTAAATAAAAAAAAGACCGATGTTATAAGTCAATCGAGTATTCAATATACCCACAGTCCAGTTAAGCTGTATGGTGTGCGGAGAGAGCGCAGTCACGGTGTCCAGGACCGGAGTCCGCGGGCGCGAGGAACTCTCGCGCTGCAGATAGAACTTGTTGCTGCTGCGGCCCAGTTTGTTGTCCTGGTTCGAGTACACCGCCGCTATACGGAACCTGATACATTAAGCAGAGTACTCACTTAACCGCCCAGCGTGTAATGTTGCTGATACGGTAATTTGTTCGCATGAATACCACGGAATCACGAACGTCGGCGGCGCCTTATCAATGGCGGACCGCGCAGATTTAGGTAGTTTGCAGGGGAAATCAACATTTTATTTTAGGCATTATTATAATATTGTAGTATTTTTTATTTATTTGGTATTTTAAGTTGTACAGTAGTAGTAAATGTGAAGCATTTTTATGATGGGATTGTAGACAGTAAATAGCATAAGAAATCGACTTTAATAGACATAAAAAAGATTATACAAAATTTACATTTGTATTGACTTAACAATATCTTGTAAATCGATAACGCTGGCTGTATGAACGAAAAACTATGTCGTTATAGTAACGTACGGTTCATAGTAATGTTCCGAATGGAGCATGAGAGCGTATCAAGTCGTCTATTTCGTTCCATGGGATGATGCGTTAACAGATCAATTAAAGAACCGTTATTTGTGAACATAAGCTAAAAAGCATTAATTTGTCTCAGTAATTACAGTTTGCAAAAAATAAAAGTTTCCAAAAGTTTGTTAAATAATTTCACGTTTCGAAAGAAAGTTGTGCAGCCTTTCAGAAAAAAAACATAAGTTGCACTTTTTACTTGTGTGTTGTCTACGCAGAATTAATCTATCTATATTATAATCACCTGTAGATTTCTATGTCGGTCGGCCGTGAGCCCGTCTATCTGGAAGGAGTGTATGTAGGATGCGATATCGTTGTTGGCCGTATGCCACTGCGCGTGGCTGGTGTAAGATATTACTCACTTGTAGTACCGGTCGGCCGTGAGCCCGTATATCTGGAAGGAGTGTATGTAGGATGCAATATCGTTGTTGGCCGTATGCCACTGCGCGTGGCTGGTGTAAGATATTACTCACTTGTAGTACCGGTCGGCCGTGAGCCCGTCTATCTGGAAGGAGTGTATGTAGGATGCGATATCGTTGTTGGCCGTATGCCACTGAGCGTTGCTGTTATTAGACACTTCTTTGTACTGCACCTGCGGAGTAAAGTATCAGTATCAGTTTAGTCAGATAGCCCCTCAGGGTCCCCGACACACACCCTAGATTCCCTGAAACCCTAGATTCGCCCACAGTAGCTGTGGCTCCGATTTACTTATAGCAGCTATTGTGGTTTAAGCACAATATCAAATTGCAAGTGAAAATAAAATTAGATCATATGTTGTTTTAGCATATGAACGCCTATATGTACCGACATGACGTAGCGACATACGTAAGTTTGCAGTAGCGCCTACATAAAAGATATGGAAACAATGTAATTCATCTGTCAATTCATTCCACATTGGCCCTTTTTCTTAAGCAAAGGGAAACAAAAATACGGAGCCATTTGGTTACTACTGCCCATTAACATCCACAGTTGCATTCGAAACAAATATGGTGCCCATAAGGCCACCGATTTAACATCGGTCCACTACGTACAGATACGGCAACATAGCTGTGTAGTGCAACATGTGTTAGCTCAAGAACAAGTACAGATGCACTCCGGGAGTATCACTCGAAATGAAGACTTGTAATTACCCAATGAATCCAAAAAAAACTTTCATATTTCGATCAGCTCTGGCGCCCTATGACCAGCAGTGGACGTCATCCGGATGATAATGATATATGTCGCGTGTTTATAGGATATTAAAACCTTCTTTTTTTTTATTAAACCTTTTTTGATTTTATTAAAACCTTCTTTAGGTGCGTCGGGAATTTTTTGGCTTGCCAAAACCTTGCACCTAAAGGAGGTTTTAATAAAATTTTGGTGTCGTTAAAAATGTTTCAATTTAATCTCTGGTAATATTGTAAAACAAATAAGTTTTGAGTTCGTATGTCTGAAGGAATCTATGAATTTACCGATTTTGACATTTCTTTCACTAATAGAAAGCAAGATTGTTCCTAGGTAAAATTAGGTATGTATTGCAAATATTTAACTCGCAACGACAGGGGCACGCGTCAGCTAGCACAGTGGGCATCTTAGTAGGTAATGCTTACCTTATAAAAGGAGATAGGCAGCCCGTGATTAGCATGCGTCCAAGACACCATCACGCTCTCGTTGGACAGGCGCGTCACGTTGGGCCGGGACGGCGGCACTAGTATAGCTGAAGAAACCACAAATTAAATATAAAACAATATTAAATTAAAACAGTACTTTAATTGATCACAAAGAGGTAACTCTATAAACAACAAGGAAAAGGGTACTACCTTTTCCTGGTGCATGACACTACATCCTCCTATGCAACGGAATTGAGCCGACACGCTCTCTCGCTCACATAATACCGCCGTAAAGTGACATCTTCAGTGTCCCGTTTTGTGCGGTTTGTGATTAGCCGGTAGCCCATCGATAGGGGGGGGGGAAGGACGGAAACGCATCGGCATAGTAATATAATGTGGATGATCATGGGCGTCGGTAGTCCTTTGCCTCCTATACTACAATAAAAAAAAATAGGCGACAAATAGGAATTTTAAAATTTTCTCATTTTTCCCCTGAATCACCTCTGTGGTGTAACGGTGCGGGTATCGCCTGTTAAGACCGTTAGCCGCGTGGGGTCGTGGGTTCGATCCCCAAATGTTTTTCAGATTAGTATGAGCATGCATTACATTGTCCGGGATTGGAATGTGCCCGAAGTGGGCATAGGCTTTGCCACCTATGACATCGCGTGCCTCAATACCTTGGCTAGTCGTGGGTGGTGTGCTAGTATATAATAGGCGTGAAGGTGTCTTTTTTTCCTCTAGATTTTTCTCAAGGGCCTAAAACCCTGTGTATAAAATCCAGTCAATTGCTAACCGAAATAGAGCAGTTTATAAAAGGTAACAAACCTACATAGCGGCCACGTGCTGAACGCATACGCCCTCAGCTTGTGTTATGTTATGTCTGTAGCGTAAGTACCTTTATGCTTCCTTGAGTTTTTCTTGTTGTGTCTTTTCGGTGGCTGCGACGAGACGTGCGACGTTCTAGGCGCTTCCACGGAGAACTCCTGTACAAAATAGCATTCATAAGACACTTCAAGATTATTGTTACAGTTGTAAGCTGTGCTGTAATGCGTCGTGGGGATTGTGGGCGAATTTTAACGCATCAGGTGTAGTTAGATTCGTTTTGATGAATGACACAAGAGCTCGTTGTTCCCTCACCTGATCGGATATCTGCAGCGGCACCACGGTCAGCAGCGCGGCGTTGTACGCGCAGCCCAGCTCGTTGTTCACTCACCTGACCACTGCAGCGGCACCACTGTCAGCAGCGAAGCGTCGTACGCGCGGCCCTGCTCGTTGTTCACTCACCTGATCGGATATTTGTAGCGACACCACGGTCAGCAGCGTGGCGTCGTACGCGCAGCCCAGCTCGTTGTTCACTCACCTGACCACTGCAGCGGCACCACGGTCAGCAGCGAAGCGTCGTACGCGCGGCCCAGCTCGTTGTTCACTCACCTGATCAGATATCTGCAGCGGCACCACGGTCAGCAGCGAAGCGTCGTACGCGCAGCCCAGCTCATTGTTCACTCACTTGATCAGATATCTGCAGCGGCACCACGGTCAGCAGCGCGGCGTCGTACGCGCAGCCCAGCTCGTTACTCACTCACCTGATCTGATATCTGCAGCGGCACCACGGTCAGAAGCACAGCGTCGTACGCGAGGCCCAGCTCGTTGTTCCCTCACCTGATCAGAGATCTGCATCGGCACCACGGTCAGCAGCGCGGCGTCGTACGCGCAGCCCAGCTCGTTACTCCCTCACCTGATCAGATATCTGCAGCGGCACTACGGTCAGCAGCGCGGCGTCGTACGCGCGGCCCAGCTCGTTGTTCCCTCACCTGATCAGATATCTGCAGTGGCACCACAGTCAGCAGCGCGGCGTCGTACGCGCAGCCCAGCTCGTTACTCACTCACTTGATCAGATATCTGCAGCGGTTAACGGTCAACAGCGCAGCGTCGTACGCAAGGCCCAGCTCGTTGTTCCCTCACTTGATCAGATATCTGCAGCGGCACCACGGTCAGCAGCGCGGCGTCGTACGCGCGGCCCAGCTCGTTGTTCACTCGCCTGATCAGATATCTGCAGCGGCACCACGGTCAGCAGCGCGGCGTCGTACGCGCGGCCCAGCTCGTTGTTCCCTCACCTGATCAGATATCTGCAGCGACACCACGGTCAGCAGAACGGCGTCGTACTCGCGGCCCAGCTCGTTGTTCCCTCACCTGATCAGATATCTGCAGCGACACCACGGTCAGCAGCGCGGCGTCGTACGCGCGGCCCAGCTCGTTGTTCCCTCACCTGATAAGATATCTGCAGCGACACCACGGTCAGCAGCGCGGCGTCGTACGCGCGGCCCAGCTCGTTGTTCCCTCACCTGTTCAGATATCTGCAGCGACACCACGGTCAGCAGCGCGGCGTCGTACGCGCAGCCCAGCTCGTTACTCACTCACTTGATCAGATATCTGCAGCGGCACCACGGTCAACAGCGCAGCGTCGTACGCAAGGCCCAGCTCGTTGTTCCCTCACCTGATCAGATATCTGCAGCGGCACCACGGTCAGCAGCGCGGCGTCGTACGAGCAGCTCAGCTCGTTACTCACTCACCTGATCAGATATCTGCAGCGGCACCACGGTCAGCAGCGCGGCGTCGTATGCGCAGCCCAGCTCGTTGCACGCGAAGCACTGCACAATGCCGGCGTGGCGCTTCTCAACCCGATCGATGTACAGATCCGAATCTGCAATACACAATAGCTAATTGACAAACCTTAGACTACGACACTTTACACGAAAGTTTTGTAAGAGATGGTGTCATTGCAGCCAAATCCCATCTGCCCTACCGGAGTGTTACCCCTAGCTGATGTTGCGTTAAACACATATTAAAGATCATCAAACACATCTGCGTAACGCAATACTTTGCCTTCTTCAACGATTACGTGTTAGCACAAATCTCGCCGCGTTCATTTCAAGTTCTTGTTGCATTCAATTTATTAATATACTACCAGTATGTACCGTCTTCGACGGTATTTCATGACCTCATTGATTCACAAAATGAAAAATTGATAAATTTTAATTTCATTTTAAAATTAATTTGGTATGAACATTACACGGTACTATGACAAGTTTAATTTATGATAGAATAAAGCCTGTCAGGACAGCGACTCTTCAATGATAATTTTTGCAGCTAGATGAGAATTTACTCTAATATTTTTCTCACGCCTTTGGTTACATTATAATAAAAGTTTCCGGTTTTCATTTAAGGTTTGGTTAACTTTGTGTCGCGGTCTTATAACACCGCGTTCCCGTGGCTTCACCACTGGCATATGTGAAGGAACACCCCTGGGGTTTACCGGGTAGAGGCTGCTTTCGACTCCCGACTTTCACATAGGGAGACCACTTCCTAAAGAGCCTAAATGCATTCCCCAGCGACAAAAAAAATAACGTGGTGTGATAAGTCCTCAGATTATTATCATAGAAGGAATCACGGATTCTTGTTACAAATATAACCATACGCGTTAAAATATATCAAATACTTACCAGTTGTCCGTATCCCTTTCCCAGACTTGACAGCCTCCGAGTTGATCAGCCAGTGCACAGTAGGCGCCGGCGTGCCGTGCGGCGCCCCGCAGGAGACCCTCGCCGGCGTTCCCTCGCTCGCGTTGACGCTGCTGGCCGAGCCCTCCCAGTGCGGCGCCTGCAGCCACACCGCCTGCCACGACCTGCTTATACCGGCGGCGGTGCACGTGTATATACCCTGCCAAAATAGGGTATAATTATTATATGTACAAAGTACAACGTCTCATGGAACAAAGAGCAAAGAATCATATCATATACAGGTTGTAGGTACATACATCTGGCCTCCATGATATTATATTACCAGTAGATGTTGCTGTTTGCTGTTCTACCTTTCCTCCGAAAACTTATATACCACACGAAACGCGATAGCTTAGCCCGGTCGTGCCGGTCCCTTTCGGTTGCAATGCATTGTTATGCAGTTACCTCGTCCTCAGCAGTGAACGGCGACACCACGAGCGTGTGGTCGTGTTTCTTGGACAGTGCCCCCGAGGTGCGGGTCCATGTGACCCGCGGCGGCGGCGTCCCCACCGCGCCGCACCACAGCCGCAGCGCGCCGTCCGGCCGCACCGGAGCGGTCAGCGCGCCGTCGCCGCCCACTACACCTACATATTCTTTGTTCTCAACAAATCTGGAAAAGGAAGGTCTGTTAATATTGTACTGCAGTAGCTATAATACAATTCTTTAGAGAAGCCCAATACAGCCTCATCGGGTTCCTATGAGTACTCGTCGGGCGACGAGACTAAGTTTGGGGTTGAAAAACGGTCCAAACACCCCTCCCCACTCTCCCGCATATGAGAGGGATGCATGCCGATGTGAGAATTTTTGTAATAGCTAATCTTTATATATTATTATCATGGGTGGTCATGATATCGCGGGGTCTCTTATACCCCGACTATGTTGTCGAGGGTAGTGCGCACGTTAGCTAAAATGGTCTCGGCGCTTACTGGAATGAATGGCACATGGAAACGAGAGCTTTTGTTTGAACAAGTGACTTAACAATTCGACGGACTACCAAATACTTTTTGTCTTCAAATTCAGCTATTTCTCTGAGGCGGTGTCGTATGCACCCCGCACTAACCGCAAAGTCCTGCACTGGACTGGCGATTATGCCAGCCCCATAATGTCATCCTCTTGACATAATAATAATTAATAAATACAGTCTACAGACAACATGATGTATCTATCTTGTTAGCAAAATGTTTTAGTAAGCGGTAATGTTGGTGCTCACGTGAAACACGCCCTACAGTAACAGCTATGCTGTCACGCTTTATGTGGTTTGTGAGTTTACGGTTGAGATACGGCTCTCTGTTGTATGGGTCCCCACTTGCTAGAGCTCTGGGAGGCGACAAAACGGAATGTCACTCACCTGGTGCCCCCGTTGTCTTCTCGCTGCACTCTCAGGTAGATCCTCTCTGGCAGGTCTGCGGTCTGCCCACTGAGCTCGTTAGCAGCTGAACAACCGTACGTGCCGCTGTCCTCTGCGGTGGCATTACTGAGCACTAGCACTCCGTGGGGAGTCTTCAGCGGCTTACGAGAACCCTTGGAGAAGATAAGAGCCGGTGAATAATATACACGGCAGCGGCGATTGATCATGGCTAGTTAATGTTACGTAACAGTGTCAACTGTCACTCAGTTGCCTAACACAGTATTTAGTAACTCAGTACCGCCCTGTAAGGCGCAGCGTGAGGGCGCACGTCGCCCTTGCTCATGTGACGTATCGTAGTTTAAACAAATTATTTATAGCAGTGACCTTAATTATGCATGCACTGTTCCTGGCATGACCTAGCTTGGCACACAACGCACGTCGCACTGAGGAACTTAACAGTTAAATACTCTTTTTATATTTTCAAACAAAATTAATAGCATGTCTAATTTTTAAAAGATTGATCTGATGATAAAGAGAAACCGTCTACACGTGCTTTTGACTAAATAGTAATACGCATATGCGACTAGAATAAAAATATCAATGCCACATGAAGTCTGACACTGGATTACATAATTAAGCAATGGCCTGTTATACAACGTGCTCTAAGTCTCAATGCAGCATTTTAACAGTCACATCGCGAGTGCTAGTGTTATCAATATAGCCTTTTTTTTTTTGTTGACGCAGGGAAACGCATTTACGCGCCTTCACCAGCCCTGGCCGGGGTCCAGTTGTGTGTGGGACTTGCGGCACATGATAGTACAGAAACCCAAATAAACCACCGCGAGTGCCCTCAGTGCCGCCCATCAGGGCACCTCGACGGCTAGTCAGCCCCCTAAGGGACCAACTCCACCTCCACAGATGGGGTTGCCCAGCACTACAGGACAACCCCACCGACTTTGGGACAGTGCAATGGGGTGAGGTTCCCATCCTCACCCCTTGCCCCGTGCGCAAAAGCTCCACCTCCTGTTGCTCTTAGGTCCCCTCTTCTAATAAGAGGGGTACCAAGAGCGATTCCTCCTCCTGATCTTTAAGCCCCCTCTTCTTATAAGAGGGGTGCAAAGATCCCCCTCGGTTTATTTGGCTTCGCCTGGGTTCACCCCAGGCTACTAAGCCCCACCGCCACGACAAGACTTGAACCATGGTAGGGTTAATAATATAGCCTGGCTCAATAGCCACTTGCATCATCTAGCAGTTTGACCCGTGTAACTCCGCTCCGAACTCTTCCTCGATAAATGGACTATTTAACACAAAAATATTTTTTCCCTTCGAGCCGGTAATCGATGAGATTACCACTTTAAAGCAGACTAACAAACCCTTCCGCTTTATGTTATTAGTATATATTAAAAGGTTAAAAATTAAGGAATTGACACGTTTCAGCTATTTGATAGGATACTAAATTAATATTTTTACCTGAATAGTACAAGTTTCATCCACTAGTTGGTAGTCTAGAAACACCTCCTACACTGCTTGCCTCATAAAACTTATTTTAATTTGTTAATTATAATTATTTTTGTTTCTAACGAACCAGGCAAAGCTTTCTTTCTCTCTGTGTATGACACTACCATCCTCCTATGGAACGGAATTGGGCCGGCACGATCGGGGAGGTACCTCTCGCTCACATAATACCGCCATCAGGTGCCATCTTTAGCGTGCGGTTTGTGAGTAGCCGGTGGCCCATTGGGGAGCGGAAGGAGGGCAACGCATCGACATAGTAATTATATGTATGTTCATGGGCGTCGGTACTCGTAAAAAAGGCTCCGATGGCTCGTTTGCCCCGATATAAAAAAAGAAAATATTAGTACCATTTCCGAAACAAAACGAAGAAAAACATCGATTATTTTACGTCGTCTAAAACTGTACGCGTGGGTAGATCAATTCTACATTTAACTTCTCTTAAATTTCTCAATTTCAATAATTATATAAAGTCAAAAGGACTTAAGAGCTTAATTCGGAGTGAGGTAAAAAGCGTTTTTAGATATTTCAAGACTTTCCCGATAAGTTTGGGCGGCTTCTGGCCATCCGTCTTTCCACTTTTCGGCCTTAATTGTCTCCAAATCGGTTGACCGTTTAACTTTTTATTCGCATTTAAAAGTCAATTTCAAATTACTTCGGGGCATTAAATTTTTTGGCAGGAAATTTTAACTATATTCGGCCATTTTGCCATCCTTTTTTTTATTCATCCGATTTTATTCGCCGCTTGTTTTTGAACAAAGTAATGTCAACGCCGTATTCCAGTCGAATTGGGTAGGCGCAACCACTGAGGTCACACTGCTGAATGTAAGAAGTGAGCAAGAAATATAGACGCAGCACTTTTTTTATAGAATAAGAGGGCAAACGACCAATCTGAGCCTCTTACAACTACCGACGCCTATGAACATCCACATTATTGCTACGCGGTCATATCGCACGCTCCAATGTTACTTTGACATTAAAGGGACCAAAGTAAGATAATGACAACGGACAGACGTGTTTCCTAGTTGCTAGGTCAGTAAATTAACATTAGGACTGGAAATTGTACTTTTCAGCCACTAGTTGGCGCGACAGTCAAAACGCACGGTCCCTATACCGATGTTGTGTAGTTTTGCTGTCGCGTTTCATATGGACGAATGAATAAAGATGGAGCGTAGTGCATCTTCGTGAGCTCTTGTTTTGACGCTTAAGTCGATAATAACTCTCAAGAAGGCCTCCAGCACAAATGATGCCGTCATGAAATTATGTATGTGTCGCAATCGGATTAGGACGCCCAATCGTTGGCTCACCGCAATACAAACCGATCCTGTTTTTCAAAACTGCTAGCCGTAGTATAATACGGCGCTTAAGACAATTCTTCTGCCACATATGTCTATATTCTTGCGATTAGTGAATGGTTCAAGAGATGTTTGCAAGTGGCCCTTTCATTACAGCAGGAACCCCACATGATACCGCAGTAAAGTGACAGCTGTGGTGCAGTCACGTTGCGTGTGACTTGTAAGTTTGATGTTATATAAATGTTTATGTGCGTCGCGGTCGGCAGTCACCAACACTTTCGATTCGTCCCTTCTCCTCTCATATAAAAATTGGATCGCTCTACGGAACGGTAATGCAATTGGATAAAAGAGGCAATGCATCTGCCTTCTGTTAAACCTCAAATGTGTGGATCTTGCGTCGTCAAAAGTAATTCTACTCTCAGTTAGCATCATATTCTATAAAGGAGCATTATACCTTCTCTTCCTTCCACCAGCTCAGTACAGCTGGAGGATCCGATATGGGCTCCTTGCAGTGTAGAGCCACGCTGTTGTACAGCGGCGCTGTGATGACCCTCTTCTCCGGCACGTTGCGACTCAGGTCCAGCTTGGCGATGGACAACCTCGCTGGTATAGACACCAGGCTGATGGCTCCGTACCATACCACGCACTGGAATAAACAATAGTATGTGAGGTAGGTATCTGAAAATCATTACTATAAAGCGGAAAATCAACATATACTATTTAAAAAAAAGGTATTGCAATGCTGCATTGCAACGAAACTGGAGCGGCACGACCGGCCCAACTTGTTTCACTACCATGATACCGGCGCGGTGAAAAGTAACACCATTGGAGGAGAGAAGGAAAGAAGGCCAACGCATCGACATAATAATTATGCGGATGTTCAAGGGAGTCAGTCATCATAAAAACGCTTCAATTTTTCGTTTTCCCCCCTATACTCTAAAAAAAACGCAACATACATTTTATGGATGCCACTCTGTTTGCTTATTTACTTTCGCCTGTGTCCGTTCAAGTCAAATTTACGCTAAAGTAACCTTTCATTTTTTAAGATTTCTATTATAATCTAAAAAAAATGGAAGGACGTCTTTATTTATTTTTGTTATTGTATTAAATTTGTCATTGTGTGAGTTGTTGTACATGGATCCGTTAAACAAAAGTCAGAGACCACACACCATTACGAACATCAGCACTGACATCACTTCCGAATCCTCGTTAATATTGTATTTTAATTAATAATTATTAACTATTCGTATAATGGAATTGTAAATACCTATCAATTAATCGTTAGTTAAATTTGTAATAGGTTTATATCCAAATAATTGCTGTACGGCTGTCCTAAAATAATTATTGTTCATGTATAATAGTAATACCAGATGTTGTGGTCAGCTAAATTGCTAGGCTTTTTTTCTTTTTCTGATTGGCGGCGCTTGTCCAGCCTTAACAGTTCGACTGATTACGGAAGACTTTTTTTCTTCTGGTTTTAGGTAGACGATAGGGGGACAGACCCCCCCCGCAGATGGGAAGATGCAAACCGGATTTTTTGTGGACATTACCCTATCGTGATTATTTTTAGCCAGGCCTAGTAGGTTCGAGCTATATACTGTATAAGGCATTGTAACGGATCCTGTTTATTTTTAGTCTGTCATAAGGTCGGTCGCCCTGCTCGATAATAAATGTCATATTCTCACAGTAGTATTAATGTAATATACAAATATATCAAAGAAACTAGTTTTATTGTTAGTTTAATTATTTGCTGTTGTGAAGTAAATGCTAATAGTCTGACAGTTATAGAGATATTTGGATCCCTTGGCTTATAGAGCCACTAAATTTTCTCGCTTATAAATGAACTTTGTCGCGTTTTAACAGTTTGTTGTGGCAGTGAGGTTACTGTCAGCAACGCATCCATATCCTGTGGTCGCATGGAGTATCCTGATGATGACGGATAAATACACCTTTCGCTATTATACCACCAAGTACACTCTCAATCACGTGGCACGAGTAAAAAGCGAACTGAATAATTTCCTCTCCAAATCCGACTATTAAAGATTCTTTTTCGAAATGTAATTGGACATTCCCGTTCCTTGTTGTTTTTCGCCAGCGAGTTATATTATCGATTTAGTTCTAACCAATTTTCATTTGAAGTGTTTACTGAATTCCATATTTTTTTTACAATTTTCCTCTCGGCAGTTATTAAAAGTAAGCACAGGAGGGACCCCTATCCCCCCCATGGCTATACCCCTCCATATCTTTTTTTTCCTTCATTTACATGTATAGAGTGCACACTTTTATCACGAGAAACGAAAATCTCCAAAACCCAGCATTATCAAAAATACTTAGCAACAACCATACCAAACTAAAAACACCCACATGTCTAAGTTTTCTCGAAAAAAAAACATTTCTAAGTTATATGTATTTTTTATACCATAAGGGGGCAAACGAGTAATCGAAGCCTATTGATGACTACCGACGACCATGGACATTCGCATGATTGTTATGCAGCTGCGTTGCCCTTCTATCATCCCCCTCCTAATGGGCCACAGGCTACTCACAAACCACACGAAACGCGAAGGCGAAGTTGTCACTTTACGCCGGTATCAAGTGCACGAGAGGTACTTCCTTGGTCATGCGGGCCCAATTCTATTGCATAGGAGAATGTAGTGTCATGCACCATGCATGGCATTCTAAAATGGTATGTTTCAAAATTTTATGTTTCAAAGTCTTACTACATCATTTTGTAGCGGTTCATAAAATACACCTACTTTCCAAGTTTCAAACACATCGTTTCAACAACGTCTGTGACATACGGACGGAGAAACTGACATGACGAAATTATAAGAATATATATAGAAAGTCTGGCTCAAAGTCCGACTGCCAGTGAAGCGTTAACATCACCATATATTTTACTACATTTTTACCAATATTAACAACAGTAGTGCCATGACTTAAAAGCATCTTTATTATTAACTAATGATAGGCATTAGAGACCACTAGATTATGCCTCTGACTTCATCCTAGTGAAATATACACATAACCACGTGCAAAAACTAATATTTTAGAGATTATGTGTTTCTTGGTACATAAGGTACAGCGCCATCAGGTTTTATCAAAATTCATTCCGTAGTTTTGGCGTGATTGAGACAAATATTGTACCAAACTTTCGCATTTATAATAGAAAATAACATTTTTTTATGTAATGCTTGAAATGATTTAATGTGGTGTCCGCCTTACAGAAGAGACTGAATTGTCATGAAAGAACCTAGAGGGACCCCCACTAGGACAGAATAAGAATTATACCATAGAAATATCTGGTAGGTTACGCAGTCTCCGGCGATTGGCCTTAAATTGTGATTTGTGTATGCGAAGGTCGCACTTTCTTTGAGATCTCCTAAAGGATAGACCTTTATATAACGGATAAGGTTTGAGGGAAGGATTTAATCAGTGCTTTCTATATACTAACAACACGCAGCTGTTTACTCTATATATATGTTAGAGCGCCTGTGTACCTGATAGAGCGCCGTGGGTTTGTCTTCCTTGATTTCCACACTGAGGCGCGTGGAGACGCTGTCGACGCTGACGGCCCCCGCGATGTCCTTCCAGTGGTTCCACTGGCCGCTGTCCACCGGTCTCCACCGCCACACCAGTCTCTCCCCCGGCACTCGCACCTCGCACTCGAAGGTGACTTTGTCGCCAACTGGCGCGGTGACTGATTCGGGAAACTTAGTGAATTCCATTTCAATTTCTGTAAAAAAAATTAAATTACTTCTTCTTCTTCTTAATATACTAAATAATGTATTGTTTTCGTATATTTATGCGAATGTTATTAATTGTTGTGTCTGTTTAACGGGTGCTATCGCGTTTCTTTACATTTTCTTGTGGAATGAGTCAGAATCACCGTCATGAACGAGTAGTCTGCTCGTGACCATAATAGCCGAAAGGTTATCGAAACGTCAGGATATAATAAAACTTGAGGGATCTGGACAGAATTTATACATTTATTTGTATAACAGGACACAAGGATTTTAACATATTTCGTTCATGACGGTGATTACGTCTCATTCCAGAAGAAAATGTAAAGAAACGCAATAAATTCCGTTAAATAGACATAACAACGAAGACTAAATAATGGCTAATAACACGTTTTTGCTGAATAAACCGAATTATCGATTATAACAACTGTCTATTCTGACAATATCCACTAGTGAATTGGCCATACACTTGGTCAATGTTGCACATATGAATCACATCACGAGTGACGCTGGTTTTCGAAAATGACATCTATTTATGTGACTTATTTTTCGTATGTCTCGCAGTGACATGAATCTAATGGACAACTGAGACATGCCTCCATTGGCACCATTTCAATAGACATCAGTGCTGTCATTATACCGAAAAGAACAATCGGAGATTTTTTACGACTACAAGGGCTAGTCATAAACCGCACAAAACGCAACACCGAAGATGTCACTTTACACCGTTATCATGTGACCGAGAGGTACCACCCCGGTCGTGCTGGCTCAATTCTGCTGCAATGCAGCATGACACTACCTCTTACACAATAAAATATCGCCTTACGCCATGACCGCTAATGTACTGTTCGAAAGTTTGGAGAATATATGGCAATGCTCAATTTAGTTCCTTGGGGAATATGCGGTAGCGTGGACACCTTCGAGCCCTACCCCCACCACCTATTTTTGAGATTCCCATAGGTGTCAGCCGCCCATATATATATATACGTCAGATCAGTTTCTTCCAATCACTACACCAACTACAAATCAGGTCACTAGAGTGTGATAGCCGTCGCATCCGGTCGTGTGTTATACTTTTTAAAAATGTTCCAAATCTGTGCAGCTAATAAATATTTTTTACGGAAGTAACGCATAAAGCTCCGGACACCCTCCCTCTATATAAATATTTATGGGTTTATACAAAAAAATTAAAATAGTTCAATGCGAATTAATTTTCGTCATCAGCCGCACTAGTATCTAGCTAGCATGTTAAAAAGATAATCCATTATCAGCTTCATCTTTTCGTTTACAAATCTAATATATTTTATTATATGGGGTAAAAACACCCCACCATGGTTTAAAGAGGCGGTGGGGCTCAGTAGCCTAGGGTGGACTCTGACACCGTGGGCAAATCAAATTCTACCCTCTTATAAGAAAAGGGGACTAAAGGACAAGAGGAGGGGGCGCTTTTCCGAACGGGGCAAAGGGAGAGGAAGGGAACGTGACCCTTTTGCGCAGTTCTAAAATTGGTGGCGTTGTCCTGTGGTACGGGGCAAATTTTTTGTGGAGCTGGTGGTTTCGTAGGGGATCGACTAGCCAACGAGGTGCCTCGATAATTTGTAATTCCTGGCCACCTCATCAATGGTGACACTGATGATATTCTCGGTGGATTTAGTGGATATTCGACACTATAATGTGCCACACTCCAATGGACCCCATATAGATGGGGTCCATTGGAGTGAGCCGGTGGTTATGGATGGGGTAGCAAGAGCAGCGATGGGATTGTCATCACTTTTAAGGCCGCATTAGTGTGAGCGTGAGGTACCTCTCTGGCCGTGACGATTCTGCACTACTTGTTACTAGCAATGACACAACTTTTACTAATATTCTCTTGTAGTAATTCATGAATTCTGTGCAGCATGAGTTTTCAGTATATGATAGATCTCGACGATGATGCAAAAAACATATCAGATCCAGACAAAGCAATTGAAAAATCTCATAAGGTAACTTTTAAATACAGTCATAACACAAAACAACGAGATAAAATCAGTTTTAAAAATGATAGCCAAGATTAAATTGTTACTTGAGATTCTCTAAAACAAAAACAAAATGCATGCAAGAGAAATTGAATCTAATGACAAAGGGAAAAAGTATCGTTTTACATAATTTAAAGATGGGATGCGTCATTCGAATATTAAGATCAAAATGCGAGCTTATTCCAAGGACGACGGGAAGTTTTTTTATGCATCGCGGTCGTGGCTTAGGAATGCCAACAAGTTTTTGCATACGGACTAGAGTGTATATTAGACTTGCTGCGCCGTCTACTTTAACCCGAGGATTAATACTTCAACCCCTGTTTCAAACAGTTAGGCATACTTTTTCTCAAAACCTATTTATTGAGCCTCGCTCATATAGGTTGTATCTATGCCAATTTGAGTTTTATTTCGTGCTGTGCGTGGATCGGTCAGTCAATCTGTGAATAAGTAATTTTATTTTCTACAATAATCATGTAGGTAACATTCATTAAAGATTTGCTCCATCTAGCGAATTTTCATCATTAATAATAGTGTAAGTGAAACTTCAACTGGGAACAGAAATCGGGATGCGAACCGGAGTCAGGATGCGAACTAGAGCCCTGTTGCGAACCGACTCAGGCACGAATTTTACACACCAAAGTCGAAGGAGGCTGATCTATGTATTTGAATCGGCCCCCCCTTTTCCGAGGAGGCCGATCACTTAAGAGGGATTGACCAGTCACCGGTATGATACATTCAGCGTTTGGTACATCAAGGCAAGTCCCTCACACCCAGGACCGGTGGCAGTTCGTACATGGGAAACAAAAAAGAAATCTTAAAGCCAATAGACAAATCATCAGCACAAATGTGAACGAGGTCATTTAACAGTCCACACTCGGCATAGCTTTAATGCTTATAATAAAAAAGAATTTAGGGAAACCAGACGCAAATTCACTTAGAAATAATGCTTCTGGCCATTATTTTTTATGTACTTTTTACTGTGGAAATAAAAATATTAGTTGGTGTTGATTTTTACTTATTTAACGATATTTTTTGCTGGTCTCATGTAATTTGACTCATGCAATAAAAACCAATGTTATTTTTATTGAAACTTCTATTTGTTAAACACGATATTTGTATCAATGGAGATTTTTTTTTTACATTTGGTATTATTTGTATTGGCAAAGTTCCAACGTACTAATAATATAAACGCGATTGTAATTATATTTGTAACTATTTCACGTAAAAACTACTGAATGGATTTTAATGAAACTTATATATATCGCTATAACACATGATTTATAAAGATATTGTGTGAAAATATACACATGTACAATGCACAGAATAATTAAATCAAACGTAAATAATGCACTGAGTCAGGTTTATTCCCAAAGTTAACCAATATAAGCCCATCCAGGTTTACATCTGAGGTAGCGGCTCGAATTCATCACATACCAAGTGATGGTTGTTATTGCGTTACGTGCGGGTTGTAAGTAACCGATTGCCCAATGGGAGGATGGGTTGAAGGCGCATAATGCGATTGTATGCGATTCTAACTGTGCGGATGTTAATGGGTATCGGCTACAATGGGTCGTGTGTCCGTCTACAATATAAATATATACAATAGGAATGCTTAGCTAAAGTTACTCCCGTATTGAGTGCAGACATAATTTATTGTTAGGTAATACTTTCCCCAGGGACACCAATTTATACAGAGAACTTAGGACGATAATTATACGTATCAAACGATATTAATCTCAAATCCCCATCAATTGTTTATATTCCAGTACAATATGAAATTATACTTTACGAACGTCCGGCAAGAAAGACACTTGTAAGTTTTCACATCATAACTCCAAGAGTGGGACTAGTTTTTATTGTTGTAGCCGCCATATTAATGTACAGGCCCGCTACTGGTGCCTTTTTATTTATACAATGAACCGTGTGTCGATGTGTGAGTGGCTACCTGCGCATCCGGCCGTCCCAGGGCTGTCGAGTCACAATTTAATTTGACACTTGTGTAATCCCTAGTTTGACGCAACATGACATTTTCTTTTTGGATATTGAATTCCATTAGAAACTTGCGCGACTCTGTCCCGCTTCCCAGATCCGTTGTTTGTATCGGACAGATTGTCATCAATTTTTAATGCAATAAAAAACATATGCTTGAACTCGGGATCCGTAGTTTTTACAAAAAGGCAAGTGTGAGACGGATTCGCTGGCCGAGTACAATGTTACAGAACTCTGTTGTTATAATTTGACTTCCCACACAAATCCTCTGCTGATCAGACAATTTTGAATAGAAAGCCACTTTTTTTTTTGAGATTTGGATATGACTTACTTACAAAAAGTTGATGTAAATAAGTTAGAAGTAAAATAAAATTGGTCGACTAATAATCGTTAACTTGTAAAACCAACTTAAGTGTGTTAGTTTTAACTTACTTATATAACTTATATATAGGTAGGTAGTACTGCCGTGCAATGGGCTCGTCACACACTCAGAAGATCAGATGGCAGATGGGTCACTAAGGTTCTGGAGTGGAGGCCGTGTTTAGGTAAACGAAGTGTTGGTCGACCGTTCACAAAATGGGAAGACGGTGTCCGTGCAGTAGCTGGTCCGGGATGGATCCGAGTAGCAGGACATCGGCCGTCTTGGCGTTCACTGAAAGAGGACTATCTCCAGGAGTTGACCGATAAGGGCTAATAATGATGATGATGCCGTGCCGATTTAATTTGTATGTTGTAACCGTCCCCACACTTGACTCTAGAGAAAATTGGTACTTTAAAGCCTAACAAGTAGGACAATGGAATGTTTACTAAATCGATGAACGGTCTTCCCATTTCCCCAATATTTTTATAATGTTGTATGAGACTTATCCAACGATACCTCAGACTGAAGGCATGACGGAAAAAGTCATCACTTTTTTTAGATTTTTGTTCACATACAAGAAATGAGTATTAAGAATATACAAGTTGTATACGTTCTTGTACTAAATTGTATACACGATTTGCGTAAACTGTAATATAAACATAGTTACAAAGCTCTTTACAAATTTGTAATGACTTTTACAGTTGAAACTAGTGATCCACCCCGGCCATGTATAAAAGCGGCCGGATTATACACTAAAATCTTCCTCGGGAATTGTTCTATTCGTAGTGAAAAACCACATGGAAATTATTTCAGTAGATTTTGAGATAATTGATCAGACACAGACAGTAATCTTTTGGGGGCCCTGTTTTGTATTAAGTATAGACAGCCAAAAAAATATTTAATAAATGTGAACTTCGAAATGTTGGTGGGATATCTAATGGTATTGTAACACGTCATGGAAATTACAAACCACTTAATTATATATTAAATTAATCTGCTAAAAGTTAAAACCACGTTCAAACTGAAGCGTATGTGATAAAACCGGCGGAACATTGGAAGATCGAAGATATGATTGAATTGTCATTATTGTATGTACTTTGAAATAATTATAGTAAAAAGATTTAATAGGAAATTATATAAAAAAACAACAAACACGCTTGGGACCACCTTCGCACAGCGCCCGATCCATTTCATCATGGTATCTCTTTCCTTTTTGTCATTGCTTATTATTCAAACGAAAAATCAAAGACTACCGACGCTTGTGAACATCCGCATGATTGTCATTGCCCTTTCTCCCATTTCGTAAAATGGTACAACCCTGGCCTTTACGGGCCGGCACACAAAAAAGGCCGAAATAAATACACGTTCCCCAAATTTATCACTCAAACTATACACTACTGGCTTCGTTATCATCACTTCAAAGATCAGCTCCTTGCACGCCACATTGGATAAGAAATCATTTGACAGTCACGATAGACAATGAAGAAAAGTTAGAACAGGCAGTCCCATCCATTTTGGCTTGAAGAGATTATTAAGTTGGCGATTATTTTTAATGAGGAAAGCATTTCTTTGTATTATGTGGTACCTATTATCTTAAGTATACTTTAAATTCCTCTCGATATTTTATTTATTTTATAATTTGTGTACTTTCACGCCTGTTATCCCCGAAGAGGTAGGCAGAGGTGTGCTAGTACATCCACACCTCGTAAGTCCAGTAGATTTACTAGCACACCACGATTAGCCAAAGTACTGAGGCCCATGATGTCATAGGTGGTAAGCCTATGGCCCCTTCGGGCACATTCCAATCCTGGACAATGTAATGCGTGCTCAGAATAATCTGAGAAACATTTAATAACAGTTGCCCAACCTGGGGATCGAACCCAGGACCCCACGCGGCTAACGGTCTAAACAGGCGACACCCGCACCGACGATACTTTGTACGTTATTTTATAATTTCTATACTAATAATATAAAGCTGAAGAATTTGTTTGTTTGTTTGAACGCGCCAATCAGGAACTACTGGTCCGAAACGAAAAAATATTATTGTGTTGACTAGTCCATTTAATGATGAGGACTATATGCTACATAACATAACGTGATGGTGATACGGAGGTGAAACTGCGGCGTGATGCTAGTATCTTATATATGAAGTTACCATTGTGATTTGCGTTTCCGATTGTCGCACAGAACATACTTTTCATAGCAAGAAACGACACGATTGAAAATTCCTTGATGATTGTGTCGGTTGAGTAAGTGAGCTCGGCCAGTGTCGCTATAAACTACATCTATTTCTATCGACACCAAACTGTCCTATTGTTTAATTAAAACGAGAAGTAGCTTTTTCAGCGACAAAAAATAAGCGGATAATCGAAGCCTCTCGTTTCGGGGCACATTAATTGCCGTTATTATATTATTCAGTATCGTTGTTTTTCAAATGATCAATGTTATAGATGTCAAAACAATATTGAATGTTCAGACTTAGATTTGTACTAAAAAGAAAGCAAAAGAGATAGATGTTAACTTAATAGCAAGTTATTACTTATGACTTGATTAGTTTCTATTTTCTAAGTTGTTAACCAGTCGGGGTTATTGGTTAAAGTGCAAAGAAATTTAACAATCGTTTTAGACTTTCGCGCCTATCATACATTTTGTAACTACTCTACGTGGTTTGTGAGATTCTGGTAGCCTATTGGGAGGTGAGGTGAAAAATGGGGCAACACAACATAATAATTACGCTTATGTATATAGGAGAGTAGTCACCAAAAGTATAAACTGGCTCACAAATAGTCTGTTAACATGTTTACTTATACTTTCAAAGAAACATTTCACTTTTTTTTGGGTAGGCAGCAAAACTGACGACATTGTGTGAATTTTGCTCTTGGTTTTATTTAGAATAAAAATTATATTTATTCTACTCACAATAGTATAATATGCAAAAATAGTCATCTATCCCTACCAGCTAAAACTCCTATAAATAATATCCGCACAAACTTAATTGAATCAAATCTGCCACATCAATAGTGGTTGGTTTTTGAACAAACTGCCAAGTCACAATAACAATGGAAGTTCTATAAAAGTCCATTGATGACATGTCCAAGCTATTTTCCGTTAAGATGGCTGAACTTGAAAAGGAAAACTTCTTCAGTGTCAGGTGCGCAAGGTTCTAGTGCAAGTCCGGTGGGTAAGATATCCCATGAGTTCAATACGTTCAAGCAATATGTTATCTTTGCCTTGAAAATCTCCAGGGCCAAGTGCATGCTCTCTCCAAGCAGATAGATAACTTGGAAATGAGAAGCCAGAGGAAAGTGTTACTGGTTCACAGGCTGCCTGAACAAGAAAGTGAAGTTTTTCCTGAGGTTCTTCATAAAATATTTACGGAACAAATTGGCTTGACTAAATTCAGTATTGATTCTATTGTAAGATGTCTTAGATTGGGCCGCTTTAAAAAAACAAAGACCACGACCAGTGTTACGTAAATTCAGAGATATCTCTCCACGAGACAATATTTAGCACAGTAAAACCAATTTCAGGGTGTCTGCTATAACTATATCTGAATTCTTGACTAAGGCTAGACACGAGGCGTTTAATTCGTCTCTCCGGCGGTTCGGAATTTCAAAATATTGGACTAAAGGTGGCAAAATATATGTAATGGAATCAGATGGCTCTCGTAACTGCTTAACTACCTCAGTCGACCTTGATGCTATCCCTGGTCCAGCATCCAACCTTTCTACGAACTCGGCTTCTACTTCTGATAGACAAAATTTAATAATTTAAGGAAAATATTCCACCCTATAAAGCGTCTACAAACATATCGTCTATGCGTTCACGAAGGCCAGCGAAGCAGAAATGAGGAGTTGGCGATCTCGTATGTTTTTCATATTATTTTGTATATTTTGTTTTGTAATTTCGGATTTGCTTATGTATTGCCTCCATAATATAATCTATATTATGGTGTTGGTAACGTAGTCCTTGGTTATTATTATTTCATAGATACTTACGCTTCTCATTAATGTACATACATATTCATAATACTTTCTCGCAGATTTTTCTCTTTTTTTAATTGTTACCTGGCGCCATTTACCAATAGCGGAATATGTAGAATGTATTTGATGCTGTGGTGTAATGTGGTTAGTGATGATCATTCCAGTCAATTCGTGTTTTTTGTTATTTTATATGAGTGAGGTATCTTTAATATTTGTTGTTACCAGCTGTCACTTGCCAGTTGTCAAGTCGCACAGGCAGTTGTCAAGTCGCACAGGCAGTTCTCAATTATTTTTTTTTTTGTTTGAAGGACTCATTCTTACGGACGGATAAGATCATATGGCCATGCCACCTCAGAGACATTTTTTAATACATTATTTTATATTCTTCTTTTGATTTCTTACGTTTTTTTCCCTTCTTATCTATGTTTGAAGATTATATTTATATTATAAATATTTATAAAATATTAAATCGATATTATGACAAAATGTTAACCTAAAAATAATAATATTGAGAGGGAAAAATATCTTCAATAATATAAATCAGTCTGTACAGTTTTATTATTCGGTACTGCACTTATCTTACTATTTTATTTATTTATATAGTTATGTTTTCATTTATTCAATTTTGTATTGTACTATATTATATCTTATATTATATTATACCTTAGTATGAATGATTCAGATACGTATAGTGATGATGAATTCTATTCCTTTTCATCGAGTGACAGTTCAGGTAATGCCAGTTTTCATAGCACTACGTCATTGTCTTTAAAACAAAATTTAGAAAATAACTTTAGCAACGTAAGAAAAAACTTTTAACGTGATCCATATAAACTCCCAAAGCATTCCGGCACACTATCTTGATTTGCTTGCATCTTTCAGTAATTTAAATTGTGTTGACGCTATTTTAGTGTCTGAATCTTGGCTTAAGCCTTGCTTACCATCTGCATGTTATGGCTTGTCTGGATTTAGATTGATGCGAAATGATCGCATCGGTAGAGCGGGAGGGGGAGTTGCAATTTATCTGCGCGCAGATTTACCTTATTCAGTTATTGGCATATCACCTCAACCTTCACAGACCGATGCAGCAGAACACCTCCTTATAGAAGTTACATTGACCCTTAAAAAAATCTCGTAGGTGTCTTATACAGTTCGTCTCTTAATATAGATTACTTTTCGTCCTTTGAGAATCAATTAGAAACAGTTACACCTTCGAATGCTCATACAATATTAATGGGCGACTTGAACACGTGTATGCTCAAAGGTGACTACAGATCTAAAAAACTAGAGTCTATTATCAGCAGTTGTAACATGCACCTTCTTCCCCTTAGGGCAACACACTCTTTTCCTAATTGCACACCTTCCTTACTAGATCTTATCATCGTTTCTTCTTTTTCGTTCTTTCTTTTGTAAGTAGGGATGGGCAATGCCCAGCTGAAATCTTTTCCTATCACGACCTTCTATTCCTGTCCTATTCTTTAAGACCGCCTAAACGCAAACCTAAAATAATCTTGCAGCGTAGTTTTGTCAATATAAACATAGATGAGCTAACCCAAGATGCTGAAGCTATCGACTGGGCCCCGGCGTATAATGCTTCATCTTTATGATAAGTATGCACCTATTCAACCTATAAAAAAAGCATCTACCAACGCCATGGCTCTCGGATAACATAAAATTATGTATACAACAAAAACATAAGGCAAAAGCTACATATAAGAAAACATAGTCAGAGGAACTCCGTGAGCAGTACATACAAATTAGAAACCGTTGTAATACCATGTGTAGAAACGCTCAGCGCCGTCACATTCACACTTCAGTTGAGAGTGGTGACACGGCAAGAGTTTGGAGGTTTCTGAAAACCTTAGGTATAGGAAAGAATTCAGTTTCCTCCGACACATGCACTGTTGATAAGGATTCAATAAATCAGCACTTTGCTTCACCATCGTTTCGAAACAACACAATTACTAAACACAATACCCTTAATTCGCTTGCACTTCTTGCCTCTTCCGATTTTCCACCGTTCCTATTTAGGGAATTATCGATGGGGGATGTTTTGAGAAGTGTCAAATCCATTCCGTCGAATGCCATGGGTAATGATGGCGTTAGTCGTAAAATGATACTAACCACACAGAATAATGATAAACACCACAACATCATCGCACCAATATTAGCACACCCTTTTAATCATTGCATTAAGTCTGGTGAGTTTCCTACTATCTGGAAGTGGCAAATGTCCTTCCCTTACCAAAAACATCTAAATCTTTATCGCTAACCAACTATCGTCCTATCTCTATTTTGCCGTTAATTTACAAAGTTGCGGAACGGTTAACGCACGAACAACTTACATTATATATTTCTAAAAATAATCTTCAGAACCCCTTTCAATCTGGCTTCCGACCTGGTCATAGTACGACTACCGCCCTCACCAAAGTTATTGACGACATACGGCTGGGTATGGATAATAAGTATTGATCCTACTTTGTTTTAGCAACGCTTTTAGCTCCGTGAATCATGAACTCCTCTTAAGTATTTTGACATCCTATAACATATCCCCGACGACAATTCACTGGTTCCATAATTATCTACATGGCCGCAAGCAGAGAGTGCAGATTGATGAGACTTATTCGGGATGGTCAGGTATCTCTGCTGGAGTTCCTCAGGGTGGTGTGTTGTCCCCTCTTCTATTCGCCCTCTTTATAAACAACATCACAAAATCCATATCCTCTCACTTTCATCTATACGCAGACGACCTTCAAGTCTATAGACAGAAATCACTTGAAGAACTATCGCATACAATAAACATGGTAAATGATGATCTATGATCTATGTATGATATCTTCGTGGAGCGATCGTCATGGGCTAAGTCTCAATCCCTTAAAAACACAGGCGGTCATCGTCGGAGGACCAGGCTTTACCTCATTAATTGATTGGGCGAATTTGCCTTCTGTTAGCGTTAATGACACAACTATTCCATACAGTTAAATCGTGAAAAATCTTGAAGTATACTTAGACGAGAATTTGACTTGGTCACATCAACTGAATATGATTAGCAGGAAGATTTATTCGACGTGGCATTCCATAAGACGCCTTCAATATATGCTTCCTATTCCAACAAAAAATATATTAGCTGAATCGTTGTTTCTTTCCATTCTCGACTACGCTGATATTTGTCACACTAACTTTACGGAAGAACATTCAAATAAACTTGAGCGCCTCCGAAATCTATCGATCAGGTTCATATTTGTTTTGAGAAAATATGACCACATCTCAAAATTTCGCGCAACTCTCAAGTGGCTGCCTGTGCGTCTTCGCCGGAATGCACGTATTCTCGCAACATTATACTATATTTTGTACAATCCCAAAACCCCTACATATCTCAAAGAAAAAATTAACTTTTGCACGGTGGGTTGCAAAAAACCTCGCTCCACGCAAAGCTTACAACTGCAAATTCCTGCCCTTCACAGCAAGTATTATAAAATGTCCTCTACAGTTAGAGCTATAACGCTATGGAATACATTTAACAGGCATTAGAAATAAAACGTGCTAAAAGTCGATTCTTTTATAAAATAATAAAAGGCCATTACTTGGCAGTATGAGTCACTGACCTATCTGACTGTTTTATTCTTATGTCACCAGTTCTTAATCATAACACAATATTTTACAAGTACTATTTATTATAATAAATTCTTATTTGTCTATCAACATATATTTATTTATTATGTACATCCAGTGTATATAGAATTATATATATTTTATCATAATGTATGTGTGAAAAATGTATCTATTTGTATTTATTATAATTATGTAATATGTATTATATATGCTAATTCAGTGCCTACCGAATATGACTTTATTGTGTGCTGAATGTAGTTATTAATTGTAAACGTCTTTTTGTTTCTGCTATCTTTTGCCAAGATTACTCTATCGAACAATAGGTTACCTGGAAGACTTAAGCAATAAGGTCGCCTTTTCTGTTTTCTGTTTAATATGTATTTTTGTACACTATAAAGAATCATTCATTCATTCATTTCATTTGCATAACCGAAGTCAGTTTGCCTCTACAACTAACACAATCTAGACACATTTGGTCATCCTTGTGACAA
>JAFELO010000958.1:825963-891210 GCA_017140195.1 Eumaeus atala | reverse complement strand
CAATGCGGAACAACACAAAAACAAGAACGAAAACGAAAAAGACACCACAAGCAAGTCGCCTCTACACCCCTGCCCCGGGATCGCACGATCAGACCAGGACAAGTGTATATAGACGACTTACTGATTTTCTTAGTACAAGAACCGAATCACGAAAATGCAAATATCTCCGCAACCCGACGCCGCACGAAGAAAATTTTTACACCAAAAGATGCGCCTAAATGATACCTTTCGGTAGCCGCCACTGACACTATAGTTCCGATATTTAGCTCACGCCTAGTACCGGAAAAACAGAGTCGAACATATGTACCCCTTTATTAATATAAATAAAATATACTTAAAAATAACAAAATATACTCACACTTGTTAGATGATTGCTTGATATATCCAAAAATGTCAAACAGAACAAATTTTGAAACAAACAGTCTGGAATATTTTGCAAACTATTTTTATCCAACAATAATGTTTCCAAGGAAATGAGGTTGTCGAAAGCGTTCTCCGTTACGTTACTTATTTTATTCTCAGACAGTTTCAGTATTTGGAGTTTCTTCAACACGAATGTTCCATTTTCTATTTTCTGTATCTTATTCTTTGAGAGGTCTAATATTAATAGTGATCGCAACCCGATGAACGTATCCGAAGGCATATACACAATTTGATTGTTAGAAATATCTATTGTCTCTACGTAAGAATTGTTTACAAATAGCCGTTCAGGTAGCGTATATAGATAATTGTTTGATAGGTCGACGTGGAATAATTTTTTCGTGTACCGGAAGGCTTCGCTATCTATCTCTTCTAAATAATTCCGTTGTAGACGTCTAAAATGTAATACGTTTTTACCGATTTATAAACAGGAAATAAGGAAGAACAAATGGATTGTTATTATAAGAGTTAGAGAATTTGAGTGAACTATAATTAGTTCTTAATAATATTTAATGATAATGGTATGAAATATAATATTAAACAATTTTTAAATTAGTATTATTTTTTCCCTAAAACATTTCTTTGCTAGCTGTGATGGCTTATCATATATACAGCATTTATGAGAAAAGGACAACGATTTTGGACTGTTTGAAGTCGATATAATCATCATTATCACCATCAGCCGGACGACGTCCACCACAGAGTGTCACAGGTCACGTTCATGAACCACTTGCATCCAGGGGCTCCCCGCCACCATAACCTAGTCGTCAGTGCATCGGATAGGAGGCCGTCCCACACTAAGTCTTCCGATGCGGGGCCACCACTTGAGAACCTCTCTTCCCCAACGGTTGACGGTTTGAAAAAAACGGTTGAAACTGATATATAAATATATGATTCAATACGGATGTGAAATATAGATCAATGTAGTTGCTGTGGATGGTAATGATAGCCGAAAAATAGTAGACTGAGATTATAAGCAATGCAAAAAAGAGTAGTTTATTAATGGTGCAGACGAGCAATCGGAACCTTTTGATGACTACCAAAACCCAGAGACATTCGCATCATTTGCATGCAGATGTGTTGCCTTCCTTACCCCCCTCCCCTTCATTAAGGAACTCGCAAATAGAACCCAATGCGACAGCATAGCAAATATTTCTATTCACTTTGAAGCCACCCGGTCTGGACTGATTTAAGCAATGAAAGACAAGCGAAAAGATGACAATGGAGATTCGCCTTTATGGATTCTTCTATGTAAGCTGCACTCTTTTATAAATTCACATGACCAGAAGATACACATGTATCCTTTATTGGAACCTTCCACCCGGTGGCCTTGTGTCGGCTTTCAAAAGTACGACACGTATCAGCATTAGCAACAAGGAGAAACGACTGGAAATTATACTAAACGACATAATTATATTCGCAATAGAAGGTCCCCTATTTAATATTGCTGTGCGATTTATTGAACTGATAATAATACTCACAGTATCTTCAAATTTACAAGCGGATCAAATATACCGGCCGGCAGGAACTCCATGTGGTTGTCGAACATGTCCAGTTCTGTCAACGACTTCATGCCTTTAAAGGTACTCTGATGAAGCGTGCGTAGCTTATTCGTGCCAAGGTCTCTGAAAAAATGTTATGACATCTAGTCGGTGGAAAAGTCAGCCTAGTAGGTGGCAGTGCAGCATGCATTTCGGCAAATGGTCCCGCACGTCCGAGGAGGTGCCGGACATTCGCTTTTCTTTATGGATGGTCCTTGTGCTGGAGTGGATATTGTTGCAATCGATCATCGTACGAACTGTCAAAGAATACTTCATCGGACATAACACGACACAAAGATCTTCAATCATGTTTCCCAATGTACATAAAATAAGATCAGCAGTTGATCGCGAACTCTCGCTCAAATGATACTGTAGCGACCTGACAACTAAGTGTCGCGTTTCGTGTAGTGTGTGTTTCCGGAGGCCCATTAGAAGGGAGGAGGTTAAGAGGGTAACTCCTTAGCGTAATTATGCTAATGTCATGGGCATCAGTAGTCATAAAACCAACTCTGACTGCTCGTTTTTCTTTATATCACAACCATGTGCCTAACCACTTCCTATGTTGCGCGACACTACCTCTGTAGCGGTGGAGGGGCGACATTCTTGCTGGTGTTTGTTTCTTGGTGCTGGAGTGCCACAGGTCAGTTGCCTATCCCCTTGCCTCTACAAGGCCTATACCAACGACATCGCGACGCTCAACAACCCAATGGGACAGGGCGAAACGGATGTCTTGCTCGCGTTGTTTGCCGACGACGGCGCTTACATATCCTTGCCCGAAAGCCGGAGCTAGCAGCCGGGCGAATGCAGCGGCTGCTGGATCAACTGACGGAGTGGCTCGAAAAATGGAGGGTGTCCGTCAACGTGGAGAAATCGGCATGCCTATTCGCCAGCCCGAGGCGCAGCATGCCGGGACGGTTAAAGCTGGGCGGCCAGTAGTTGTTTTGGAGGTCCCCGGTCGTGTATCTCGGGTGCAGCATTGATCGCACGCTGCAGATGGGCTCGCAGGTTGATCGAGCGATCAACCAGGCGAGGGCAGCCCGCGCCTTACTGCGACCAGTGCTCGCATCCGAGCTTTCACTACGCACGAAACTGGGGACATACATGACGTACATCCGATCGCGGCTCACTTACGCTGCCCCGGCATGTTACGCGCTCACCTCCCCGAGTCAGAAGAAGCGCCTGCAGGCTCAGCTGAGTATATCCCTGCGGGTCATCACGAGGGCCGGCAGCTACGTCCGGAATGACGTGATCGCGCGAGACCTGAGGGTCGAGTCTGTCGGTGAGTTTGTGGCCCGATTGTCTCGAGGCATGTTCAGTGCCGCAGACAATGGACCGCATGCCCACCTGAGAGACTAGGACCCACTACACGCACGACCATCCGACGGGCCCGCGTGAGCTCGTATCCTGTGATCCACCAAGCGGAGAAGGGTCTTCAGCCCCGGCGATCGAGACGAGGATCACTTACTCACACGCATAACCTACATCACACTCGGACATCACCACACGTCACCACTCACCACACCTGCAGGCCAGTAGGCCGCGATCGCATCCCTATTCAGGACGTACGGCCTCCGCACCTCGGTGCGCAACAACCCACTAACACCAGTGGGTTGCTCCCATCATCGAGGGGACAGTTGCCCCTCGCGAATAGACCCGGGTCATGAGGTTCGCCTCGATACACGCAATCCTCACAGGCCTCCACAGGCTAGTAAGATGACCCACGGACGGACGGCACTACCTCTCACTAAAGAATCGTTTGATATGATTCTATAAATGCTGTACTAGTTTATGCATAGTATTACCGAACTTTGAGTTTGTTTTTTTCCATTGTCCTTTAATCTTCCCGGCCAAAATTTTTATGATGAGTACTAAGTACTCCACGCGCCTGGAATAGTTTAGATAACGGCATACAATGCGAAAAACATCTCAATTTATCACATAGCGAGGAAGTTCTTTTAATCTCTAGTGAGGAATCTTGGCCCTCAAATGTACGGCTCAAATTTTTCGTTATGAATTCCACATCCAAGGAATTCATATATACGTAGCTCTTCAGAATATGTTATGATGATATATATCTCTATACAATATGTTATGATCAGAGCTGGAATACTAATAGACTTATTTACTAACTAGTGATGCCAGCTAATAAAAACCGCTTTATAGCTGTACTTAAATGGTATATACTGTTTCTTCTAAGTTTACAGAAACGCAATATTAACTTGCATATTAGATTTTATTCTCTGTGATACTGTAAAATTATTTTCTCAAAGTCTGTAACAAAATCGAAATCTTTTCAAAAATACTATAAAAGTAGTATAGAACGGATTTCCTTTTAAATTTATTTTTATCACTATTTTGCATTAAATTCTAACCAAATACATTTTGCTAGCATCTCCCAGAGGTTTCACCTGCACAACTCCGACCCTGTTAGTTGTAGCATCATCTTATATAGCCTATAGTATTCCTCAATAAATGCATTATTTTGGTATGATAGCAAAAACCTTACCATGTAGTGTAAAAACCATTAATCTTTTATTGATACTACCCAAGTAGGAAGACATTTTAATTTCTTTACAAATTACTTAGTCAAAAAATGATTAATTCGCAGTGGCTGAGGTAGAGGTCGATAAGAGAAAAAATCTCGGGGCAGCATTTGAGATACGAAATTGTTTATTTTTGGGATCACAATTTCTGTTCAGGATTTTTTAAGATTAATTTCATTTTGATTCAGAGATAAGAAGCTATATTCTTCTCAAAGTGGCCTATTCTTAGCAGTGTACAGATGAAACTGATTTAATATAGAAAGAAGTTTAAGGTTACCTCTTAATTTCACGCCTATCGTCTTCATGTCTGTGTATCCACAACTGTTTGGTTTAAACGCCACTTCTTACCGCGTACAACAGTTTTCTGGTACCAGCTGCCTCCTTCGGTATTTACGATAAGTTACAACTATATAGGTATTCTCGAAAAGATTATTCCTATTTCTTAAAGGCCGGAAACGTGTCTGAAGTACACATAGCTTTGTGGTCACTGATACCTGTTTATTTGCCCCCTATCTCATAAAAATTTCAACCTAGAAGTGACAAAATATTGTGCTAACACAAGGTCAAGTACGTTGTTTAATTTCGCGTTATCGGAGTGGACTTTAGTGAGATTAATGGCAATTGCGACATACGCATTTTAAAGCTTAATGGATTAAACCACTGTCGTCCGTCTCTTTTCCATGACTTGGTTTATTTTTATTGCTCAGGTGGTAAATTGTTTCAGGCATGAATACTTCGTCAAAATAATATATATTCTTGTCTGGATACACCACCACGTGTATCCAGACAAGAATATAAAGTGGCCATGAAGGATGCTGAATTTAAACATTTCAGAGATATTGCCGAGACGGGAAATGAAAATCCTTGGGGTTTGGCATACCGAGCCACTACTGGTAGATCTCGCCCTTCGAAGAATGTCATTCACGGCAGAAAACACCTAGAAGGTTATTCTCACTACATCGAAACTACTATGCATCAGCTCCCGTACTCCCTATGTCCAGATGATAAAAGAGAAATTGACAACAGCTATCACCGACAAGTGCGAGTGGCGGCTGTATACTCTCCTTCCGCTATGGATTCAGAGGCTCCCTCCCGCAGTGCAGTCGATCACATTATTAGAAGCTTACCGAATACTAGTCCCGGATTACACGGAATTACTCGAAAGATTAACAGGAACGCCTCTACTTACTCTCGTAAGTTATTTCTGTAATCGTTATGTTCACTTCACAGTTGGCCACTGCACGCTTTGGAAGGATTCCACAATAGGATGTCCCCAGGGTTCGTTATTGGGCCCCACACTATGGAAACTCCTCCTGGATGATATCCTTAAATTGCCGAGACCAGAGGGTGTAAGTTTTGTGGCATACGCAGACGATTTGACAATTGCAATCGAGGCACCGTCGCGCTCCGTTATAGAACAGAAATGTTCCACAATTTTGAACAGTCTGTCGGATTGGGAGTCCCGTAATTGGCTAACATTTTCCGCAGCCAAGTCCCAGACTATGACAATTAAGGGTCCTTTTAAAAGCGAACCGACCATTACGACGAATGGTGACTCGATGGCGAGTGTATCTGTAACCATGGTGCTCGGGTTACACATAGACGATGCTGGACCCTATGCCTGCATGCGGTTTTGATGGGCGAGAAGGCTACCAGCTCTTTCAGGAAGCTCTCACGTGTCTCTATAACGTAAGGTGTGAAGTACCGGGCATTTAGGTTCTTGTACCAAGGAACCTATGTTGCACTCCTGACATATTCTGCAGCGCTTTGGTGTCATCGCTCTCTCTGGTATGTTGTACGTAGTACATTATTACGCACCCAAAGACCAGCTCTGATTTTATTGACGAAGGACGTGCAGCAGTGCGCGAGGCTACCAGTTTTGACCGGCGTTCTGCCTGCCGGTCTGGAGGTTCTTCGAGCGGGACGCGTGCAGGAGGAGTGCGTGGGGCTCTAGGGCAAGGAGCGAAAGAAAAGCGCTATCGCGGACGACGTCATCTCCACTTGGCAGTCACGCTGGGCCGCGTGTGCCTACGGGAGGGAACTTTACTACTTCTTTCCAGAAGTTTCAACCTCTGTCATATCAATGGGTGGAACGTGATTACGTTATTTCACAGATTTACAGGGCACAAGTGATCTAGAGGTCGCCTGTACAGGATGGTGTTATGTGACTTACCTTCATGTCCTTGCGGTTATGAACCTGAAACCAGAGACCATGTACTGTGAAATACAAATGTGACTTGTACAAGAACGAGCGAAATGTCATGTTGGACGGCATCCAACGAATGACGATGGGCACAGTCTATCACCAGAATTTGGTCGCAACGGAACAGAGTTTTAGGCAATTGAGGAGGAAGGATAAGTAAGGACGTAGCTGCTTCGAGATAATCAGGTCTGACGAGGTCGATGACAACTTCTGTCTTTGAGGTGTCTGGCCCCAGAAAGGGGAGAGTGAAATAACGAGAGGGATCCTAAATAATGTGTAGGGAGTCAAGAATTGCATATTGGGGAACAGACCCGGTGAGCAAACCCCCGTTATCTCCCATGAATCGCTCCGTATACCGAGAGATGGGTAGGGGCATGTTTGGAGGCGGGTAAGTGTATTGTCTACAGTCCCTTTCATAAAGCCCCTGGGTAAATTGTGCAGATATCTCATAACTTTGAATAGGATTAATTTAGCAGTTACATTAGTCAAGTCTTGAAAGCTTATTCATAATTTATTATTCCAAACAGAAGTCCAATAATTTTGTGTGGCTTTACGCCCAAAACTCATATCATATAAAATATACGTACTTAAGATTTTGACCTTGCATCAAAATATTGTAATGTAACGCAGATATCGACCCGGTTTCTCCCGTGTTTTATGGTGTATAAAGTGTATCGATTTTTTATCATACCTATCAAATATTATCATAAGAATCCGTATAGCTGTTTAGTAGCAGCTCGACTACAAACACTGCGAATCGAGATTTATACTTTATCTAAATATTTATTATATACTATTGACGTAATTACGTCTTGTATAACGAACGATAAATTATGACCTCATAGTAACGTTACAGGATCATGGTAATATTCCAAATGGGCGGGGCATGCGAGCGTAACAAGTCGTCCTTTTTTTTCCTTTAAAGAAGAATATTATGTTTAGTCAGATAGGTAGGACTTACACTGTGTATAGATCAGCTGGCACGATCAAATCTGTTGGGAGCGAAGTCAGTCCGGCCCTCCAGCACTTTAGCAGGCGATGGTTGGAGTCACAGCGGCATATACTTTTAGAACATTGCCGCCAGCGGGAGTGCCCGTAGCTTATCGTCCATACTGAAAACGATTTAAGGTGTTCATATAACAAAAATACATCGTAAAGACGGTTCCCTATCGAGGTAGGGAGATAGGCAAAGCGCCAAGCGTCATTATCCTTATAGATTTCCCTTGCTCCACGTTCTTTAATCTTTTCTCACAACCCAAACAAGCCTTGACACGGCTGTGGGGCTCAGTAGCCTGGGGTGAACTTAGACACCTTGGATGAAGCTAATCAAACCAAGAGGGCTGCTTCTGCACCCCTATTATAAGATGTGGGGACTAAACAGCAGGCCGAGAAGGCACATTTGCGTACGGGGCAGGTAGCATCGATGGAACCTCTCCCCATTGCACCGTCCCAATGTTGGTGGGGTTCTCTTGTGGTGCGGGACCCTCTGAGGATGTGGTGTCGTGGGTCGTGTGTCATCGTGGGTGCCCAGATGATTTACAGTTCCGGGGCACCTCACACAAAGGCGGGATTGATGACACTCGCGGCGGTTGTAGCGTATTCGGCACTATAATGGGCCGCGGGCCTCAAACTCCACTAGACCCCACCTAGCGCCGGCGAGGGCGCGTAAACGCGATTCCTCCGGCGACAGAAACACTCTCTTTTACAAACGCGCCAGTTGCGATGATTCTTGATAACACTTCCACCGTAACCGATCAATCCGATTAAGGCATCAGTATTAGACTTCCACGATACCCATGTCTTTCCACATTCACATCGTATATCTGTTTAGAACATTTTTGTACGCTTATATTAATTACTACAGCAATCCACAATTTAATCAAGTTTCAATTACAGCCACATGTTTTTCAAGAACATATTTTGGCGCCATCGGCCAATATTAATTTGTGTAATACTTTTAAAAAAGGAACAACAAATAGCAAGGGCTATCAGTGGTATACTGCCGACATGAGAATAATAAAACCGAAACCACATAACACACGCGATTCTTCGGTTTTTATATTAAAGTGTTAGAATTGTGCGAGTGAAAGAATTCCGAAGGACGACATGGATAAGTATAGAAACTCTTTGCTTCCATATTATAAGTTCTCCAATAATTCAAACTACTCGAGTGAAAAGGTATAACGGCTCAAAGATTAGTAAACGGTATGTTATACATGAGTGATTTGTTATTTTGATCTTAAGAAGCTGAACGGACAAGACTACATTTCGATCATTTAGGCTACTTTACTTATTTAGATATTATTTTTAACGTTGCTTTACATTTGGTATCGTCATATATGTATGTTTTATGAAAACAATATGTGTTGCATTTATGTTTTCTTCACACAACGGACCAAGAGATCTATCATCAGCTATCAGGTATTAAATCTAGCCTCAAATTGAAGACAATAGACTCCCAGAAAAAAAAAATTGTAGATTATAAAAAAAAAGCTAACGGGTTTTATCGCAGTTTATTTAGTTATTTAACAAGTTTTCAGTAGCTTTACGGCAAATATGGCCACGTTGTATGATTGGAATGAGATAACAGATATCTTGATGTCACAAGTTATTATATAAAATCCGTAAAAGTTTTATTGTCTTAAAAAGATAACAGTTAAACTTAAAACATATATACCATGTACAAATTATTTTATTTGTCAATTCTAGCGAGACTATATTGTTTCGCAATGAAACGATCAAAGTAACGAATGAATACAGCGAGTGATAAAGGACAAAATACAGTTTGTAAACTATCAGCATAAAACAAACACGTAACTAAATGCTTTTTACTTGACTGTCGACTGGAGCTAATAAACTGAAATTTCGTAGATATATTTCAGGTTTATCTAGGGTCTCTGTAGTCATAAATGAAATAAAAACTTTTTAAAATGAATTTATAAACTATACATATTAAATGTTATGTCAAATAATTGGAATGAATTGTTTTTTTACTTCACTTATACTTAGAGTTTGTCGATAATAATTCATTATAACTTTGTTTACATAAATTTCTACGAAGAACTACAGAGGATTTTTTTTAAATGAGGCCACAATCGATTTTTATTCCAGCTATGGTCTCATAATTTAGAACATAAATCAGGTTGATTTATTACTATTTAAGATATATATTATCGTATGCACCACCATGCGAAAATATAGGTACAGACGGTTTCTTAGGTCGTACCTTTAGTAAGGGGACTATCTCTAGGCACTAGCCTTGATTCATTGCAGCATTGAATTCAGCTGGGTAACCTGGTTGGTACCACTGAAAAGTGTCAGCGATGTGCCTTTAGTTGTTAGCCAGTGGCTCACTGGTAGGGAGGAGGACAGGAGGATAACGCATTCGCATGGCAACACTAATACGGAAGTCTATGGGCGTTTGTAGTCGTGAACAGGCTTAGAGTTCTCAGTTGCCCATCTATTATGTGTGCAGTGAAAAGAACATAACGTATTATAGATATCAAGCGAAAGGATGCGTTTTGAGACACAAAACATAGCAATTATTGCGATCCTGTATCATCGTAATATTTTTGTTTATGTTGCGCTAAAATACTAATTTTCAAGACTACAATTTTTTTTCTGTAAAATATTGTTCACTATAAGATTTTTGTATTGAAAAATTGATTGAAAGAAAATCGAAAAATTATTGCTCTGAAGCAATATAATCAAGATGTTGCTCTTTTTAGAAGAAGTAATTTCGCCCTACCACCTTTCGGTTGCCTATACATAAAGAAAATTCTGTCCTTAATCATTCAAAGCGGACTCCATAATGTTATACTTTCTGAAAAGAACAAGGATCGTGGTTTTGGAAACGCACATCAGACGGGTTTGAATAGGCCCCCTTCGCCACATTGATTGATTTATTTAGCAAATCCCTACAGTAAATTACCCCTTAAAAACACCACTTTTCTTTTTTTGAGGAAAATGTGATTTGTAAATATTTTTGTTAATAAATATTTATTTAACTGCAAACTTGACTGTTTGCTGAGTGCAACTGGTGAAGTTTATGAACATTATATATGAGTATATGTTATGAGCCATACGTTTATCGAAATTTTCAAATATAAGATATGTAGTTTATATTCCTTTATAAAATTCACAGCCGCTCCGCAAACCATGCAGTTTGTAGTTTAATACATTGTTACTATAAAAATATTTTCGAATCACATATTGCTCAAATACGGTAGGGAGGGTTGCAATGGTCTGCTAAGAATACCTGATCTTAAATCCGCTATTCGGTATGCCAGACGCTTGCTTACAAATACATTACATTACAATTTTACAATATTTTTCATTTGATAAGTAATGGCGTCCATATTTATGTAGTATGCGGTTTTTGTGCCGCGTATGGACAAACATGGAGGTTAGTTAAATAATCAAATAAATCGCTACAAAAACTTTTACAGTAGTTTAATTGTATATAACAAAAACAACGACAACACATCTTCAATTATTGTAAAAGGCGTCCATGTTTTCAATAGTTTTATATATAAAATATTTTATGTCGATTTAGCGCTGATTTTACAGGACCCAATTTATGCCCCGATTAGCCTGTTCTGAACTTATGTGTCAAATATTTTATTTTGTACCTCTCCGGACTGTGAACCGGAACTGTGAAACCGAATGATAGATTTCACAGTTCACAGGTTAGAGGTACATAAGATATCTTAAAATTGGGTAAAAGTTGATAACATGGAGCATTGTACATGAATATCATATTCTTTGCCATGACTATAACTTTATAATAATTTAATAGCATAATCTACGCTGTACTGTAAGTGCAGCCGAAGTATGCCGGCACGTCGTCGTACGTCGGTAGTCATCAAAAGTCCTCTGCTCAGGATCCTCGTCTGCCCGAGTTACACGAGGTGTGTAACATAAAATGCACAAACGCCGTCGGATTTGTAGGATATTTCACCCAAAAAGTTCGAGAATTCCCGAAGGGGTGACAAAAGCGCAAAAGGACAAGGGGCGAGGATGGGAACCTCACCCCATTGCGCAGTCCCAAAATTGGTGGGGGTTGTCCTGTGGTGCGGCACAACTCCGCTGTGTAGAAGGCGTCGGTCCCTTTGGGGGCTGACTGAATTCATAAAGTCAGTCGATACTGAGGAGGTGCAACTGTTTGCACATAAGGTCAAATTTGGCACCATGTCGGAGAAGATCCAAGCCATGGTTGACCATGCAGCGCTGGTCGAGACGATAAAGCGCTTAACAAAATAAAGCATCCCAATGGCTACAACGGGAAGGACGAAACCCAACTCAATAAGACTGGTGTCGTTTATCGCAAACGGCATCAGATCGAACATCCAAGAGTTGCGGGACTTCCTCCCGGAACATAAAGTAGACATCCTTCTAGTGCAGGAAACGTTCCTTAAAGCTAGAAACTCAAACCCGCGTATTTTTAATTATAATATTGTTCGAAACGACAGGACCCGAACCTGCTTGGGGGGTACAGCCATCTATTACAAGAGGTCCCTCCATTGTATCCCACTCGGCCCGCCCCCTCTAGAAAATCTAGAAGTATCCCTATATAAGCTATGCATGACGGGCCATCAGCCCATCACCATAGTCTCTGCATACCAGTCAGGTTCAAAGCCGCTTCTAGTTAGCGACCTGGACGCTATTTTCGAAAATTTAAACGACGACCCAATAATATTAGCTGGGGACCTCAACGCCCACCACGTGACCTGGGGCAATAGACACAACAACACTCACGGGACTCCACAAGAGATATGTCGATGATCATAACATCATCATCAACGCTCCGTATATCCCAACCCATTATTCCCCGAACAATAATGGGTATATACGTGCACCTAGTATAATCGATATAGCACTGGTTAAAAACATTTCACTCGTCATAAAGACGGCTGAAACGTTACACGAGCTTAACTCGGACCACAGACCCGTATTAAAAGAAATAGGAGATAATCGATACAATAGAAATAGCAAAATTAAGAAAAAGATCATCGACTATAAATTACTAAAAGACAACTTAGATAATGTCAAATCGAGTGAACTCGATAGCACCCCGGACAGTATAGACTCACCCCAAGCCGCTATCTCGGCTTCATCCTCATTAACCGCACTACTGGTTGGAAAAATAGGAGAATCGTCAAGAGAGATCTCCACCGTCCCAGAGGACCGTTTAGCTCTCTCTGACGATGTCAGGGACCTTATCCGTCGAAGAAATGCGGCTAAACGCCTGAACGATCGCTACGGAGGCGAAGTGTGCAGTAAAGCCCTCCGAAAACTCGAAAGAGAAGTAAAAAAGGCTGTACCTAACTTCATTAACAGGAGATGGGATCACTTCGTTAGCGAACAATCCCCGTCGCATACGGCCTACTGGCCTCTCGGCAGAGCTATGAAGTCCGAACCGGTGGAACAAATGCCACCACTAAACCGCGCAAACCGATTACCTGCACTAGAGGATGGCGAAAAGGCGAAGTGCCTGGCCGACACACTAGAGAGTCAGTGCACTCCTAGTTCCCTCCCCACAGACCCCTCCCACATAGAAGAGGTACATAACATAGTAACGGCCCGCCTGATAACGGAACGATGATGATGAGATCATACGTCGAACGGACACAGAAGAAGTGAAGGATTTAAAAGGACCTTCCCTCGAAGAGGGCACCCGGGCCTGACAGAATAACCAACAAGGCACTGAAACAGCTACCGCCCGTTATTATAAACCTCTTAGTGTGCTTCTTTAACGCCCTTCTGGCGCAGTACACTTTCCCAGACTCATGGAAAGAAGCCATAGTGATTGGCATACACAAACCGGGAAAACCCCAGACGAAGCCCACTAGTTAGTGACCCATAAGTCACATAAGCCCGTTAGGAAAAATCTATGAAAGGATAATCCTCGCACGCCTGAAAACCGTGATACGAGGGAAAAATCTCTTCATGGACGAGCAGTTCGCGTTTCGCGACAGCCACAGCTGTCCTCAACAAGTACACCGCCTCACGGAGTACGTACTCTGGGGACTCAAAGACAGTGCCGGCCGCGCGGCACGGGCGCTGTCTTCTTTGATGTAGCAAAGGCGTTTGACAAGATCTGGCATCAAGGCCTCATCTTCAAACTGTACCAACTAGGATTGCCCGACAGGCTGGTGCTGATCGTAAACAGCTACCTAGCAAACAGGCAGTTCCGCTACAGAGTGGAGGGCACCCTGTCCTCCCCTCGTCCCCTCAGAGCTGGAGTTCCTCAAGGATCGGTCCTCTCTCCCACCCTCTTCAATATGTACACAAGTGACATACCGCGACACCCCGGCGTACAGCTGGCGATGTTCGCGGACGATACCGCACTGTACACGTGGTACCTCCCCAAATTCGGAGCCAAGCTACTCCAAAAGGCCGTCACCGAACTCGGTGAATGGTACTTGAAGTGGAGAATAGAGGTAAACACAGAAAAGAGTAAGTCCATACTCTTTTCCCGTACCCCGCCCTCCCACAAACGAGGAAACATGCCCGCCATCATGCTCTACGGTAACGTGATACCCAGAGCAGAGACGGTAAAGTACTTAGGCGTCACGCTCGATAGGTCGATGAGCTTTAAGAATCACATTTACAACGTTCTGAAAAAGGCACGGCATGTCCTTTTCAAATTATATCCACTCATTAACAAGAAGAGCAAAATGGCTAATAGACATAAGCTCACTTTGTACACTACATGCATACGACTGATTATGTCGTACTGCAGTGCAGCATTCGCGCACATAGCCCCGATCCAAATACAACGTTTGCAGAAAATGGATAATAGATTCTTGCGCATGGCCACTGGACGCCCGTGGTACATTCGTAACATCGACCTACATTGCGACTTTCAATTAACATCGATAAAAAGTCACTTCAAAGAGCTGTCTCAAAAGTTCTTTGACCGTGCTCTTAATCACAAAAACAAACTAATCGTTCTAACGTCGGAATACGACCCGACATTAATAACCGATTTCCGTTACCGTCGGCCGAAGCACCGCCACCGGCATACGCCGACGACGCGATAGCCATAACAGTTGCTAAGTTCTCCCTTGCACACAAGCAAAAACACACCCAGACACGCATCCGCAGTAAAATGCCAATAGGGCAAACCCACGGATAGCAGGTTTTAGTCGGTAGTAGGTAGTAGTTATAGCTACACGACCTGACCCGATAAACTCTTCAGGCCCCCTTGGGTCGGTTGGACAGTGCATAAATGCATTCTCTTCCTGCTAGAACCAATTCGATATATACCGCTCGTACCGGTCGAGCGCTAAAACCTTACATATAGTTACACAGCTATAAGACATATGACTGACAGAGTGACAAACTCACACACCGCTTACGGAAACTAGCCCGGGTTCAAATCCGTAAGACGTGAGCTTAGATAAAAGTAGAAGTAATAAATCGCGATCTTAGTGAGCTCTAAAAATAAAAATTAAACTATTATCATGACTTCTAGCCGATTCGAAGCGCAAATCGACCCCACCCGTCAGAGGGTGGGGGAGGAGGCCGGCCTCCTCTGACAAGCCAAACCGAAAGACGAGCTCAACTTTTCTTAAACACGTCCCGTAACATTAAACGGCATCGTGCGCGCGCCGTCCCACTAGCGTGGGGAGGGGGACCGCTCCCCCCTTTCGGTCACAAAAATAACCAAGATAGGGTAATGCCCACTAAAATTCCGGTTTGCTTCTTCCCATCTGCGGGAAAGGAGGGGGGTCTGTCCCCCTATCGTCTACCTATAACCAGAAGACAAAAAGTCTTCCGTAATCAGTCGAACTGTTAGGGCTGGACAAGTGCCGCCAATCAGTAGTAAGTCCGAAAAAATAAATAAAGGGGCTGACTTGCCGTAGAGTTGCTCTGATGATCTGTTGTTCCGGGACACCTCACCAAATACGGCACTGATGGCACTCGCGGTGATTTTTGTGACCGCTAGCCCCACTTACCACTGGGCCGGTGAAGGTTAGTTTCCTCGCGTTAAAAAAAAGGTACCGTTACGATATTACTAGAACGTTGCCTACGCATAATAAATGTTATCGTTACATACACAGAGGTGCTTGATATGGAAGCATGCGTTTGGTTTATATGACAAGCGCTCACGTGTCGTCATGCAACGCTGTGATTCGCTATGGCCGCTTTATGACGGCAAAGCGCTTTAGAATGACGTCGATAGAAGTAGTGTCATTTCTGCTTTCCTGTTGAATGGGGCCAGTACCACTCTGTGTCTTTTACACAATATGAAGGAGACTATAATTTTTGTAAAAGGTAGTGCCAAACGGTATTGCAGTAAAATTGGGCCGGCACGACATCTTCGGAGTCTCTTACGTGAGACTGTCCCTATCACCTGGATACCTAACATACTATTCATTAATCCGGTACCGCGCCATATGTGACGTACCATATGGTATAGCAATGTACCTGAATTATGCATTTACTGTTCCTGGCCTAGCTTGACTGGCCAGAAACAGTAAATGCAACACCGCATTGAAACATAAAAGTTTCGTGCGGTTTGTGAGTGGCCTGTGGCCCGTTGGAAGGGAGGATGAAATGAGGCCCACGCGTCGGCACAGCATTTATGTAGATATATATTCGTGGGCGTAGTGAGTCGTGTAAAGACTTCAATCGCTCGATTGACAACGCTGCTTAACCTGAAATTAAATGGATTACAAGAACATAATTCTTCTATTCGCACAGTTGATTTTCGGTTGATTAAATGGGTATTAGTCAAACTAGAATCCTTTACCTGGTTGTTCTATTGCTTGTAGTCTTCTGTCTAACTTGCGCCACTGTATATCGCTGGAACAGCCTGCGTTGGGTCTTTCTGTTTGTCTTTCTTTGTTGATTATCTCCAGAACGTCACATGGTGTCATGCTGCATTGATTTTTCTTTTGGTGTAGACCTATAATATAATAATTAATATTTTGATTACGTGACACTTATTTCAAGGGAACTGGCAGATGGGACAACAAAGTTCAAGGGTATAGGCTACGTTTGGGTACATGTAAACCGTGGAATTGGCAGGAAAACCACCTTTTCGCAGTAGCCGTTCGTTCTGGGGTGGTAACGAGTGGCAGGACATTTGCCGTGTTGGCGTTCATCGAATGTGACGCGGCTCCTGTTGATGGATGAATTTTTCACTTGTTAACTGAGCACCATAATTTCAGCAGCGTTAAATTAATCTCAAGAGAATCGTTCATTTACTGGGGATAAAATGATTTTTATGTTATTCCTGTGCAACATTTTATCCATATCCGACCGACAGCTCCTGCGTGGAGGAACAACACATTATGTTCATAGAAACTTTAACAATGATGTGATTCCTTGTATGTTTTTCAGCGGGAAATCTAAAGCTCTTGTTTTGTTTATCGGAATGATTCGAGTTGGTATTATTTAAATAGAGCATTTCTAAGGATAATACTATTTTCTTCCACAAAATTATACTCTATATTATTGCGTATACCGCACAAATATTGCTTGTGTGTCGCCTGCAAAACTTTCGCGTTTATTAAGCAGATTTTTTAGTAAGTACAAAACCTATGAAATAATTATATATGATTTTATATCAATTCTTTTAATATAGTCCTTGATGATACCCTAATCTTTAACAATTTTTTTTTTTTCATTTTTATCCTCTTTATTTCTCTATACACTTAGGGCTCTTCAGGATGGAATCAGCAGCAGCTATCGAGCCATAATCACAGGGGGACAAATTCACAGATCACATTAAGTAATCGATTATGATTACAAATATGTAAAAAATTTGGCACCTATAATTATACCTGACTGTAGCACTCGTACAAGCTGACGCGGAGGGTCTTTTTTTGATGCAGTGTTCATGTTTTCTCAAAACAATGGCACCAAATTCTACAAAGTTCTACTACGCAATAATATCGCTATATTGTTGGTTTTTTTTTTTCATAGGACCATTGCCTACCGTATTCTAAGATATACCACATCTTTTACCATTCGCACTGTACGAGGGGAGGCTAATCTTAAACAGTAACATTTACACAAGTTAGTGCTATAAGTAATTTTCAGATCACAGCCACACCGACCGGAGGCCGGTGACAATAGTAATACTGTGCCTATAATCTTAATATTACATTCCAATTACTTAAAATAATTCTCGTGCTCTCTTTGTTTTTTATTTGATTATGTTTATCATTGAGTAACGATCGGAGGGAAAAAAGCAGCCATCTTTGGTATTGAAATTTGGATGTTTTATAATTTGAATGCCTCATGGATAATCCTTGGAAGGAATCGCTTCTTTAGAGAGCGATCGAGCTTAAATAATTCAAATGTTATTGCGGGGGTTAGCTTCAGTGTGTTTGCAGAATGGAAATTAATATCAGTTCTATTTTCCTTAACGCTAATTTGTATAGATCTTATAGTTTGCCCTATATAAGCTAGCTGTAAAGATTCTGAGACATCGGGCTTATTCAATAACCAAATAAAGCGCTACAAACCCAAGAAAGTAGTTTATAGTAATATAATCAAAATGATATAAACGTTGAATAAAATATTTATTTATAGGAATCTTCGAAATATATGAACCCATAATGCGTCATATGACCTTCTACGTGACATTATCGTATTATAAGAATCGGATATGGCATATTTTTCTGAATTAACAATATTTATTAAGAGATCAAGTCCTAAGCTCCCGGTCTAATACCGCAGTTCGCAGCGAGGGCTGAGGCTGAAGTTTCAGATGTCATAAAGTCTAAACTATTATCAAAGTGTTATTTGCTCTAAAAATAAAAACTAAATCATGATCACGGCTTCTAGCCGATTTGAAGCGCAAATCGACCCCACCTGTCAGAGGGTGGGGGAGGAGGCCGGCCTCCTCTGACAAGCCAAACCGAAAGACGAGCTCAACTATCCTTATACACGTCCCGTAACATTAAACGGAATCGTGCGCGCGCCGTCCCACTAGCGTGGGGGGCCGCTTCCCCCTTTTCGGTCCCAAAAATAATCACGATAGGGTAATGTCCACAAAAATTCCGGTTTGCATCTTCCCACCTGCGGGAAAGGAGGGGGGTCTGACCCCCTATCGTCTACCTAAAACCAGAAGACAAAAAAGTCTTCCATAATCAGTCGAACTGTTAAGGCTGGACAAGCGCCGCCAATCAGTATTAGGTCCCTCCGAAAAAAAAAAGTGTTATTTTCATGTCGCTAAATAATTTTACTGGATTAACTCACTATTGGCTGTTCTTTTTAACGCGGCATTATAAAAGGTATTTTTATTAATTGTATATTTTATAGTTTAATAAAAAACCTAAATATTTGAAAGTAATATAATATTTAGGTAGATAAGTTAAGAGATACGTTTAAACACTCAAGGTTCGAATTAATTAATAAATATTTCTATGGTTAAATTAGGCACGATATCCATATAATGGGCAACAGTTTAATGGGATCATCAGACTCTCTCTGTGTATGTGTCCCTTGACTTGACAGTCAACATTCTTCAAATAATTTGCATGTTTATTACCTAATTTGGAATTCAAATGGTAGTTCAATTTCGTATCGATGTTTATAACAATAATTGGCTCTTATAACAATCACATTACGTTTGCTTCAAATAATTCATTGGTTTTGAATTTCGCCTCCGATTTAAAGTCTACGCTCAAACATTTTGGCTGTATGTTAATTAGAATACAAGCCTGACTACACAGAATGACAATAATTCATTTTAATAACATTCATCATCCTTATCAGCCCTTATAGGTCCACTGCTGGACATAGGCCTCTTTCAATGAACGCCAATACAACCGATCTCCTGCTAATTGCATCCTTCTCGAACCGGCTACTGCGCGGAGATCGTCTTTCCACCTGGTGAACGGTCGACCAACATATCGTTTACATAAACGCGGCCTCCACTCCAGAACCTTAGTGGCCCGTCTGCCGTCTGATCTGACTATCCTTTCAGTTTTTTTAGCGTGAAAAATTTGCAAATACAATTACAAACTTTCGCTTTTACAATAACAGTAGAATATTATCGTGTGTCAGAACGTGCCCAATAGGGGAGGTATATGTGTGTAGCTCAGTCGTCGACCTTGTTACATCGGCGTAATGATTAATGATCCTTGGCAAATATATCAATATTTACAGAACATTGTTACAATATTTTAATATTTTTTTTCATTGGGCTTTTGTCGTATCCGTTTTATTGTTAGCTTCGTTCTGTCACGCAATAAGTCAAGTCGGACAATACAGCTCTATCTACCTTATTACAGAACCACCAACTTATCTGTTCCTTAGTCGGCGCCGCTAGTGTGATTTTTCATGTTATATGTATACTCTAAACAGCTAACTACGGCTGCTAAATAGTTTAGCAGCTGTAGTTAGTTGTATAACCTAACGACTACAGTACATATGACATGTCTCTAGAGTGTACTATTGCTGGCCCAAGTTTCTCGCAGTGTATATTTAGTCGGTCGTGGCCCGTTTTTACCCCGGGCCCGACACACCCTTCCGGCTTACCTGGACCTGGTCCTGTTGGATGGCGCATAAAGAAACAGTACATGTAACATACAGTCCGTCCCTGCCGCCTCCATGAAACTGATTTAGGAATCAGTTCACGTCAACTCGGATGAGGTATAACAGACAACCCTAGTGACTTAGGGTTGTATGTCTACAGTATAAAAAATTTATATTAAAATATCTGCGTACAGAAAAGCAATTTGATTTTTTTTTACTTTAATTGAATAATACAATAGTAAACCACTTCAAGTGTATTTTGTCCTGCGTAAAATAATAAATTCTCCTGTTTGGATATGTGTTAAATCACCGGTCCAATCTTTGTACAAATATATAAAAGCGAAACACCACTCATTGATTGATCCCGAAATCTCAGAATCTATTAAACCGACAAGCTTGAAATTTGACAGGTAGGTTGATTTTAGGGTGCAGACAGGCGTTAAGGACGATTTTTACAAAACACCAACCCACTGCTGTCTTTGGGGTTGGAGTACGCAGGTAAACACGGGCTGCTGGTTTCAAATATAGGTATGCGATATCTTGTTTCGATGAATGAAATTTGTATTACCACAGCAACGCGTGGCCCAACCAGCTGGTGACCATATTATAATTGTATATAAATGTTGAAATTAAGCATAGGCCAACACCGATTAATATGAATCAAAACAACCTGTTGATTGTGAGAGCGCTGATCTACCATGATACTGCCAGTAATATAATATCCAATTTAATAATAATAATATCCAATTGCCAGTTCCCTCGTCGTAGTGTATGTAGTTGTATGGCAGTCGGTAGGGAACCGACTGTCATACAACTACATCATACTCACAATAAGCAGTCATTATTATCGTCGTGTTTTTGTGGTTCATGGCATTTTCCAACACAGACGGACCAAAGATAGATATTGTGAAATTTTTCAATCCCTAATAAGAGGCAAAAGTCGGGATGTTAGTGGTGTTACACACTTCTGTCTCGGTGATCACTTTAAATCATGGGTTCTGTGCCTGATTCCTTTCTCTTTTTTCTTCTTCTTGTGGTACAGCCCTTTACGGCTACCAACGCCAATGAAGATCTGCATAATTACGATGCTGTTGCGGGCAATACATTTCCTCCTTTCCTCCAATGGTCCAACGGCGACTCACAAATCGCTCGAAAAAGACATTGAAGTGGTACCTTCTTGGAAGTGCCAGCCCAATTCCACTGCAATGCAGCATGGCACCTCTTACTCAGCTCCTTCTCTACAGTCGTGTTGGAATGCCATCCCATAGGAATAAGAGAATCAGTGTCTACAGAGAGCATTGTCTGTATACACACTTGTGCACTACAACACGTCCTGCGCACATGACTTTGCTAAGTAGAGATGGCCGCCTCAGCCGTACAAAATCATTATCATCATCTTGATACTTCACACATAAGTAAGACTTATTTAAAAGCCTACGCGTTTAGTTATGAAACAATCTCGAGGCTCACAGATTTGGCGGGGGAACAATAATAAGCTTTCCGCCAAGTAATTTGTTAAAAATACAATATAAAAATTGTAAAGAGAAAATTATTATTTTCCTGTATGTATGTGACAGTTTCATGATGGCACAAGAAATAGAAGTGCGTATAACTCAAATTCTTGGATTTTACGTAGCTCTCAAATTCGCTACAGCTCAAACTAATGAAATTGTTTTAAAAAGTGGAATAAACGCGATAGTTTCACTGGCAAAATTTTTTTCGTCATCCACATTCATATGATAAAATACGAATAACCAAAAATACTAAAACTTATTTTGTAGACCGATGGATTACTCTGCAAAAAATCTGTGCGAAACATATTTGAAGAGATATATCCACGGTTGTTACTAGGGGATACTTTAGTGCTGAATAAATTATAAGCTTTATCGTATTTACCACTATAGAACTTCAACATTTACTAAACTTATAATCAGGTTAATAGTATATATAACATTCTCATATCACAGTGTTAGTGACCTTATTCCTCCGAAACGGAAACGGTTTGAGAATCGGCTTGTAGCAATTATGTTTTTGTAACTTAAAAGTTATAAAAAATGATGTCTGTCATATTTGACTGTCTAAAAGTGTACGGTATCGAAGAAATGGCACTTTTATCATTTTTTCGGAGTCGAGGACGGAATGATGGCAGACGTTATCCTTTCGCTTGATTTCTAAACATATGATGATCAAATAGTATTTTTTCATTTCCACTCGGGAATTTTGTTTAACATTTTTCTTGATTGTGAACACTGAGAGATCCTCTTGTTTAATCGATCAACATTAAGTGAATTTATCTAAAAGTCTGACCAAACATGTAACAGTCCTGTTACCTCTTTATATAAATGGTGATTTCTTTTATAGAATTTAGTTGAACGTTGTTAGGATCTCCTCCTTTTATGTTGAATATATATGTTCCTTGGCCCATGAGTGTTTTGATTGTAAACACAACATTTTCACTTGTATTTATTAAATCGCCACAATAATATACAATTTAACAGGAACATAGGGTGATTTAAAAAGTCACTAATATGTTATTATTTTTAAATGCTCTACATGGTAAATATTATGCCATGCTGCATGGTAAGATGAAGTGTCATGCTGCATGGCAGCGGAACTGGGCCAGCACGAACCGTGAGGTATCTCTCGCTCACACGACTCTGCGGTAAAGTCAGAGCTGCACCGTAGAATTTCGTGGGTTGGTAAATATCTGGTGGCCTTTTGGATGAGAGGAGGTAAGAAAGGCACCTGCATGACAACAATAATGTGGATATCCATGGGCCTCGGTAGTCGTCAAAAGGTTTCGATCTCTCGTTTTCCCCCTTTGTTATAAAAAAAGGAAAACTTACATACATACATGCCGACACGTCTTCGGGCCAGATCCCTTGTGTGGTAGGTAGTGTGTACCAAGTGCCACAAATCATACTTATTTTTACATATTAATGTCAAGTCAATGCGGCTTTTTCCACATTGAGTACTAAACACGTGATAAAAATTGAAAAGCTAGAAATACAAGTAATGTTCTAAAAACATACCTTTAGTAACATTTATTCGGAAAATCACAAATAACAATCCAATATAAAGTAAATTCATGACGCCTATTCGGTTCGGTGATTATTTGAAAACAATAATAGTAAATCCAGAGGACCTGGCTTTTGTTTAGCGAAAACAAGCGTTATGTAAAACGTAGCCATTCGAGAAATATCTCTTTACGTTTTGATTAAAAATCTTAAATAAATTAAATATTTAGAATGACTTAACTCTTTTATAAAACAAAGTCACTAAAAGCATTTTAGCTGTATGCAATAAATTTTCTACAAGTCTACGGAACGGAATTTAATGTAGTTTTCACCGATGGATAGAGAGATTCCCGAGTAAGGTTTTAGAGTGTAATGTGGTCACTTGTTCACGGTCGAAGCGAACCGCTAGTTCTGTAATAAACTAGGCCTATTGAGAAATGAGTTCATTAATAAATATTCCAGGCAAGTAGAAGGAGAAAAAAATGTGTGTTATTAGATAATTAAGACAGTAGTATAATTTTTTATTTAAGTAATAATATATCAGAGTTCTCACAACTACTCCAACGTATATATCTGTTGATCTTACTAACATGTTATATTGAAGCGACACTTTTAGTTATAAATAGGAAAGTTATTTACTATTTTCAAGAACTGGAAAATTTCTGGAGGCGGCTGCAAAATTATGTAATATGTGTCTGCACATAATTATAAATTAGTCATAAAAATTATATGTATTTAATATGTAACTTTATTTGTTTATGAAGGAACGGCAACAAGTATTATTGGGCTCCCGATTTTTTTTCGCGTTATTGACACGTTTTATATATCTTAAGTAAACGTCGAAATACATGTCAATGTCTGATGTCTTCTTCGAATATGATAAATTTCGATCTTAATAATATTGTCATGATGCGCCGTATACACCAAACTCTGTATACATATAAAGCTGAATGCCACCATAAAGTATTTCTCATAACTCAACAATACTAATATTTTGTATCAAGTGAAAGACTAAGTAACACATGGAAAGTAAATGACAGCATTTAAGTACTTTTAATACAGGTATTAAATGTATTAAATGCCTGGTTAATGGGGGCTGAACTCTGTCCATCCTCAATTTTATTAGCGGAGATGTAATTAATCAGTTAGCTGAATTGATTGCGTCCGCCTAAGAGTGGACCGCGAGTATAGGGCCATGAGTACTTGCCAATTTTTGTACTAGCAAAATGTTGTTATTATAATATTAGAGTACAAGACAGATAATGAATTTATTATTAAATATCAAACATGTCAGAAATTATATGACTGTAAATTATTTTCTTTGTCTGTGAAAAAGCGCGCGTATAATATTTTTGCCTTCGTTAAAAAGCAAACAAAGAGAAAATTGTTTACATATTAATGAAGTTCGACATGAAAACTCAACAAATACTAAATCAAAACAGAAACCTGTTGCCGACAAGGGGTGTCTGATTCGTGTTGTTGTGGTAAGCAATTTTTCAGCTTAATGATTAATTACACCTCTGCTGATAAAATTGACGATGGACAGAGTTCAGCATTAATTAGCCAGGCATTTAAGTACATTTAATACCTGTGTTAAATGTACTTCAATGTCGTTATGTACTTTCCGTGTGTTTATTGGGAAGAAGAGTCAGGATTCAGGAAGTTGGCTGTATTACACCCCCGTGCCTAAGTATATACATTAAGTCGTCTGTACTGCGCCTGGTTTCTCTCAGGTTGTGACGGACTGACATCCCATCGCCATGGGAGAATAAGGAAACTGGGAATGTACCTGTGCCTGCACACCTACTTATATACCCTATGTATGTCCTGCGCAATTGGCTCATCTCTCTAGGGATTGCCACCGTGGCCTAGGCTAGGACAACATTATTATATACGTACGAACGGCCTCGTGGTTTAGTGGTAAGCATGTTCAACCACAGACGTGAGGTCGCGGGTTCGAATCCTAGGTCGGACCATACAAAAAATACTATTAGGATTTACCTAATTGTAATAACTGTCTGGAGATAGGAAGTAGGCGGTGGTGCACCCCCGTGCCTCGGAGAGCACGTTAAGTCGTCGGTACTGAACGGTGAGCCGGTAATTATGAAGTTAGTGAGTATATAATACTTGACTACCTAGTCTGATAAAACATTTGTTTTCCGGCAGAGTGCCGTGCTTAAGGCACTTCCTTTCCTGGACATTCATAAGTCAAGTTAGCCCGATATCATCGCTCCGATTGTGCTGCTAAAAGTGCTCTTGAGTCGGCTCCGGTATTTATTAACACGCCTTCTTCTACTCTGTTGGCGTAGTCCCCAGCTCTTGGAAGACAGCTTCAGTGCACCCGATCCCAAAATAAGATGACCGCTCAGACCCATCCAACTACAGACCTATTGCGATAACCCCTTTGTTTTACAAAATTATAGAATCTATTATCAACTGCCTGCTCTTGCAATACTTAGAAGAACATCAAATAATTAGTGACCGCCAGTGACGCTTCCGCTGTGGACGTTCAGCTGGTGATCTTCTAATTTATTTAACTCACCGGTGGGCGGAGGCAGTTGAAAACAAGTGACGGTTAGCCTGGATGTAGCTAAGGCCTTTGATCAGGTTTGTTACAAAGCGCTCCTTTCAAAGCTTTGTTCCTACGGACTTACCAGGAAATTATGCGATTCGATCACTAGCTCCTTGAGAAATCGCAGCATCTAGGTCGTGGTTGACGGCACATTGTCCGCCCTTAATTTTGTCAACGTTCTTATCGGTTTTCTACAAGACTGTGTTCTGTCTCCTACGCTGTTTCTTTTGCAAATCAATAAATAACATACTGCAAACTAGTGGCATTCATTGTTACGCAGATGATAGTGCTGGGGATGCTTAATACACTGGCTGTGCCGAGTATCGGAACAAACTTGTGTCTGAATTCCAGGATTTGTTATCCAATGTCTCGGAATGGGGCCGACTAAACTTAGTCCAATTTAACCCCCATAAGACGCAAGTTTGCGAAATTACCGCTAAATGTCGCCCTTCGGCGTATCTTGTCGTTCTCAGAACACCCACCTATAAGCCTCAGCTTCTATCGGAATACTTGGTGTCGACATACCGAGTAACGTTCAGTTCCGCAGTCATTTGGGAACAAAAGCTAAATTTACCTCAAAGAAGATGGGTGTGCTCAATAGGGCGAAGCAGTACTTCAATACTGCCCATGAGCTGCAGCTATACAAGGCGCAGGTCCGACCGCATATGGAGTACTGCTCCCACCTTTGGGCAGGGACCCCGCAATATTCGTTTCACTTGACCGCATACAACGTAATGCGACTCGAATCGCTGACGACCAAGTTATTTCTGGACAGCTCGATTCTTTCGATGTCGGTACGCTGCACGTCTTTTATCGTATTATGGGCAATGTTCCGAGGAATTGTTCGGCTTAACACAACTCACTCTCACTTCTTCTTCCACGCTCATCGCCTTGATGTCGGTTTAAAACTACTTCTTACCGCGCACAACTGTACTGTGGAATCAGCTGCCTGCCTCGGTATTTCCGGTCTGATATGACTTCAAGAAAAGAGCATACACATTCCTTAAAGGCAGGTAACGCGTCTGTAAGACGTAGGCGTCTTAGAGACGCTACTAAGGTCTTACAGATGTCTATGGCGGCGGTAGTCACTATCTACCTGCTCGTTTGCCCTCTACCACATAAAAAAACAGTATTGTTGGCATTTCATAATTTCTAATAACAGTTCTCCAGTAGTCAGGATTTTGACGGCGTTACATTTACTTTCCTAGAAAACGACGTTAAGCCCTAGGTCCTGCAAGTGATTTCCCTAACCAACACGACTAGTCAGCCTACCAGGGAATAGGGGGATTAGGGCTTGCATTTATATAGGCATATACACATGCACATTCCCACTAAATACCAATGCAATGTCAATTGAGCTAGCTGAAAGGGCTGCACTTTGTACAACTCTTATATGAGTGGACAAAAGTGTTGGAGTTGGAGATACCTGATCTCATGGAATAAGGGGTGAGGTATTGTACTGTCCCGATATTCGTGGGGTTGTTCAGTGGTGCGGGATAACCCCTTTGTGAAGGTGGTGTCAGTAGTTCAGGGGACTGACGAGCTGGCGAGGTGCCCAGACGAATTAAACACTTTACGAAAGGCTTGACGCCTTCATTGAGGTGCCACTACTTTATTTGGAAAATAAGACAGTGTTATAAAAAAATTGCTTGGTGTTTTATGATACCTTTCGATGATGAGAGCTAAAATAACTTGCAAATGTCTATTGTATTTGTTCTTTTAATGAATTATTATATAAATGCATAATCATTTGTTTTTTACTGATTAATAGATAATGTATAAAAAGTATATAAAACTCCATATACAATCAGGCCACCATACTTATATATATATATATATATATATATATATATATAAATTCCATATAACATTACATCATGACACGTTCATGGCTCTTTCAGAAAATGTGTTATATAAATACCTACATTGTTTTACTGCCTAAAAGTTTATGTTATTAAGGGGGAACCCTTTTTACGACAGAAAGTATAAAATATTTACTGCGATACGAAGTATCCATTAGTATTCACTATGAGAAGATAAATAATAAATGAGAATAAATTAGTTAAGTTTGTAGCTTTTATCCTAACTAGTCGAACTAAGTGAACCTCGTGGCTTCACCTGCGTGAACTTTCAGTAAAAAGGAAAAAAACTTTCAATAAAAAAAAAAGTTTTCTAGTTAAAAAAGTAATTTTACAGTAAATTAAATTTTATGAAAATAATTAATTTCCTGCCGCCAATTGTTTTGTATACTTGATTCGAAATGTATCTATATTTTGCTATATCAATTGCTGTGCCGTAAAAATTTAAATATGAATAAACAATTGTAGTCTGCGGGCGCATTTTGTTTACAATTGTAAATGATGAAATGGTCGCCAATGACCTCATATACAATGCTTTCGTAAATCAATCCGTAGCCACGGTATTTATGAGCACTGTAAAGAGGGTCTCCGTGAAGTAGCCGGTCCGGGATGGATGGGAGTAGCAGAAGATCGGTTTTAGTAAGCGGTGCTGTATTGTAGTCGAATTGACACAATTAAGGAGGGTTTTTATATAGAATTAAGGGTAAACGAGCAATCGAAAACTACTTCCGACACACATGAACCTCCACATAATTACTATGTCGATGCTTTGCCATCCCCCCCCCCACACACACAAACAAACAGCATGAAACGCGACACTGAAGATGTCACTTTACGGCGGTATTATGTGAGCGAATGAACCTTGAACGTGATGCTGAAGTAAAAGGTAAGCAATAGGCGTACGCGACGTAAGAGCAGTGAAGCTCAAGGATAAAAACTCACGAAGAGGTTACTTCTTCGTGGGTTGCGGTTGCTGTCCGGCCGTTGCTATATGATGCAAAAAAAAAAACACGAAGAGTTTTATGCGCGTGGTGTGCGCGGTTGTATTCGGCGGTTAGTCACAGCCGCGGCGGTTATTATCCACGCGCTCTGCGATCGTTTAGCGGTCTAGACTTCAACTAATCTCGTCTCGAGAGTTTTGTAATAAAACCGCAAACCGCCACCACAGCGGGCGCGAGAAAAAATTGCCCCGTGAGTTCTTAGCTTAAAGCGTTACGTTGAGCGTGAAATGTTTCACACTATTTTATTTCTCAGTACTTATATACCGCTGGTCGTTCTCAATACTTATATACGTAAATATCGTTTCTTAAGGAATAGATTCGGGAAATAAATACAATAATTTTCTTCCAATTTTTATTCTAAACACGTCTACGTCGCAAAAATACTTCATATTATTTGCTTTTATCTCGTAGTGAGAAAGTTTCATAATTATTCATTGGCATTAAGTGTCCCAAAGGGACACGTTGGTCTTAATGACTTTTGACGGTTCCTTCACATTTTGATCTGGTTAAGAAATGTGGGAATATAATAATGGAAGGAATTTTTTTTTAAAGTGAAGGTATAAATAGGCCCCAATGAGAGGATCGGTAAAAAGGAGGGCAACCCATTCTCATGTGTTAATGGATGTCAATAGTCACAAAATTAATCGGAGTGATATGATAAGGCTATAATAAAACACAAAATACCTAAACATACTCTGAAGCCCAAATTAAACAAGGCGAAATAAATAGATATGATGTATATATGTATGATTAAATATATGCAAACATTTTCAATTCTGAGGAAGATTTTAACAGAGCGATATATATATAGTCCCTATTGTAGAGCATACATCAAGAATGCCATGACCTATTGCAGCCACATTGAGCCGGCACGACCGGGGAAGTTTTGCAGCCAAGTGTCATCGCAAAGCCATATTTGATGTTATTTGTGAGTCCATTAGAGGTTAAATTAAGTAGGTAAGTAAAAATTTTATTCAGTACAATTAATACAAACACAGCGACAAATTTAAATCTAAGGAAGACGCGCAACAGTGTAAGAAAAAAATGCTTTAAAGGTAAGGTACTCAGTTTAATAGTTGTGGTATCGATGATATAAGAGATACCACAACTCTGATCTTATGTGGTCCCGTAGGGTAATTAAAACAGTGTAGCCAACTTATCAATATTATTTCTACACTTCTTTTTTAATTTATGCGTATTTATTTATGTATGATTGTAAACCTAACTTAGTGACAATATAAAAATTGAAGGAAATAATAGATAATGAAGAAATAATAATAATATTCTATTAGTGCATACGTAACACGGTAAGAAGAGAAATTAAGAGTAAATGCGCATAAAAGGTAGGTAAATTAGAAATTAGAAAGGGGGCTGCACGATCGTATTATCATTCTGTGGATGCCTATTAATCTTTAGTCGCCATAGCTCCTACTGCTTGATTACAACAAAAACACATAAAGAGTTTTACTTTCTGTAGAATCCTAAAATATTAAAAATGTTTATAATATATAGAGGGTAGTGTTAACTATCAAATGTGCTTAAGGTCGATTCTCTTAAGAAGTCTAACAGCTTTCGTAGAATTAATTAAAAGTTTCTTTGCATTAGTGTTAGGATGAGCTGCACGCTGTAAAACATAAAATACCTTTCACGTACAACAACGTAATAAATAGAAATGTGAAAATAAGGCAAGTACACCCGAAGAATTCAATGGTAGTAGGAAAGAGGAGGCTACTGATGAATATAAAAGGGAACAGGCATATGAGGGACAAGAGGGAGAAAAGCAGAAAGAGGAGAAACAAGAAGAAGATACAAAACAAAGAACGAAAAAGAGAAGAAGTTCAAGAAAATAGAACCAAGAAGATGAAATAAGACAGGAGGAGAAGCAAGAAGAATTTCAATATCGAAAATAGAATAACAATCCTGATAAAAGTAACAATAAAATTGTAGAAACGTATGAAGAAGTAGAAGACAGTGCAAAGGAAAATAAATATGAACCTCCTGCGAAAACTAGTAAGAGAGATGAAATAAAATCTAACGAAAAAACAGTAAAGGATGAGTCCGAAGAAAATAAAAATCTATCATCTTATTCATCACACGTAATATTCATATAATAGGCAGTTAATACTTCAAGCACAGTTGTATATATATTCTACACTTTGTGTACATTCACATATTTCACTAGAAATTGCATATCAAATATCCATACGTATTATAAAGCAAAATCCCTATCTATATGTGATTGATTTTATCAAATTTTCTGAACAAATCATCATGTTTTCACTTCTGGGTGGAGCGATTTCCGAAGATTGTTTTAATGTATATTTTGCTCCTATCGTAGTCGGGCGGATCACTAATAGAATTTACAACAACACATCATCACGCCAGTTCCTAATAGAATTTAACATTTAATAAACATATATGTTCGTACTATCGCCTAATTCTACTAACAAAGGTTTATTAGCATACAAATAAGTATATTTAAGTACACATACTTAGTAATCGGTATATAATTAAGTTAGCGCATCTTACGTCACACTGTGTAACATTTTAATATAAAGCAGTAACATTGTAATGCCATATTTAATCTTTTTTATATGTTTTTTTTTACTATAAACTAAGAACATTTATAACACGAAGCCTCCTTGGAACGCCACGCCATGGAAGGGTCCAGGACCAACGTTCTCGCGGCCGATCCTGCACAAGATAGACACACCTTATAAGAACCAGAGCAAAATATTCCATCCAAAATACTTTTCATTTGATTTTAGCTTCGTACATTAGGATAATGTCCCCGAAAATTGTCTGTCAGTGTGTGGTCGATGCTCTCAAAATCCACTTAACGGGATTTCATGCAATTTACGTCAATGGATAGAGTGATTCGCTTTAGTTAAAGAACAGTTTTATTGTATAACTTTTAGCCTCTATCAGCTGCGAGTGAAGCCAGGTTGCTTGTGTAAAATAAATAGAAGGCACGAATTTCGTTTTCAATAAGGTATTCGTTTATTCTAAAACATCGGTCGGTTCATTGAAAGAGGCATATGACCAGAAGTGTGTCATGATAATCATGAGAGTTCCCTTTCATAATATGATACAGGCTGTTTTTAATACACTGTACATGATCACGCATCCAGAACTCGATTCTGATTTCGACTATATAAAATGATAAGTGCTTAAAATTTTACCAAATTTATTGTTTTTATATAGAATAGGGGGCAAAATCGGAACTATTTTTACGACTACCGACGCTCATAAACATCTACATAATTATCATGCCGCCTGCTGCTTATAAATCACACGAAACGCGACACTGAAGGTGTCACTTTACGGCGGTATTATGTAAGCGATAGGTGGAAATATCGATAGAACTCGCGACATCCAAAGGTCAAAGACCCCGGGCGCGACAGATGTAGGGGCGAGTATCGGCTGCCTGGTCTTGGTAACCGTACAGTACGAGTTTCAAATACAATTAGATAGTTTCAGCAAAAGGCAGTGCCATACTCCATTGCATTCGGTGATGCGGTGTGAGCCTCGCGCTTACGCAACACCGCCGAAAAATGATATCTGCTGCTCCTCCTTTCCCGATATTGTCGGTCTGACTGGTCTGCAATGTTGCAATGATACTCATAATAAAATATAGACTGATAGTGAAATGGTTATAATAATTCACTAACTTCCGTGCTTTTTTTATTTCGACATTAGAGATTGCCATCAAAATTCGATATCAACGTTTACTGCTTGGTACACCTTGTGCTTCACGTAACATATCTATGAAAAAGTTATCACCTCTATACTGTTTTATCCTCCAAATATTATTGCTATCGTCGTGATAAATCGGCACACGCTAATGGATATTCTCCATTTTTGAGATATGAGAATATTTACAACCATCGAATACCTATAACGAATTTTACACCGTTACTGTCACTAACATTTTTAATGTTACTTCCGCTGACACGTAGTAAACCGTACACAGGTTGATGGTTTTAGCATTTTGTAGATATTTCGAACGCGACTTTATTTTGGAGGGATTATCTGAAATCACGCTCTCAAGTCTCACGCTGCGCTTTAGAGCAATTTATTATAAAACTTACACAACTACTGCTACTAACTCGTGTGGCAAGTGGTAGTGAACCTGCACTGTCACAGAGAGGAGGGAATCATATTATTATAATATCATCATATTATAAATTGTACTTTTGCCATAACAATTAAGTGCTTCTCCTAATGTTTTTTTTTATTTTGGTTATTTACCTATATACTCTAAAACGAACGAAACAATAATGTATATCATAAAGGAATTATAAAAATATCCCAATGAACGTTAATTATGTGTATAATGTACAATTTATACCATAGCTTCTAATCTTATAAAGGCTAAATATCAAAATTTATTACACATAAATAACTTGGTAGGATTCAATTCTCTATCTGTTGTAAACTCTATAATAATAGTAGTTTATTTCAGACCAAAGAAGAAGAATACTTACAATATCCTATAACTTCGTAAGTGTTCTACAACATTTTTTATAGGTTGTTTGGTATCCTATTATAAAGACATATAGTAAATATATTGCCCCCGAAAACAAATTTGATATGCTAAGTTTTATTCTAGAATCACTTGTATAGAAAGATACTATTTCAAAGAGCAAAGAGTAATTGAACTATCAAATAAAAGTGGTGTATTAAAATATACTATATATATTCCATACATTATTCTGCTGCTTTAATCAGTCTTTATATTCCTTTTGTGTGTACAATATTAATACTAAGTTCATACTTTATTCATATTATTGTATATTTTACCGTAGGGTAGTCAGAGGTCGTCGCAAAAAATGTGTGAAGTAACCCACGCCGACCGTGCTGGTAATGATGAAGTGAGAAAGAGTTGAGAATGAGAGAATGAAAGAAATTGTCGGTGTAAGAATGTGAAATGGCATGCTCCATTCTCTCCGGGTTTGCTGTCCCATTGAAATAGAAAATTATGGGAACAGAGAGTTCAATTGTTATAGTGCACAAGCGTGTGCGCCGCTTGTGCACTATGCTATGTTCTGCGCAGTCCACTAGTGTCAATAACATGGCCACCGTAGCCGAAATTTGGTTAGTACGACAGAGAATACACTCAACGCAAATAGTAAAATGCTTAAAATAATAGCAATGAAATAATGTCAGAAACAGAAATGTTCGGGGATAACCAAAATAAATTATTGCCCTATTATGATTTATTTTTGATTTTCCTCATGTTCGCGTATATTTTTCAAAGTATGGGGCCTAATGGAGAGCAGGAGGAAAGGTGGGCAACCCACCTGCATGATAATAATATGAATTTCCATGAACGGCAGTCACCAAAAGGCTCCGAATGGTCGAGAATGAAAAGAGACGTGAATACGATAAAGTGGTAATCTGGTGTTACCCTTTCTTATATTTTTGTTGACGCGGGGAAATCCATTTATGCGCCTTGCCTGTTTTGGGTGGGGTCCTGTAGTGTGGTGGGGATCGCGGCACATTATACTTTCGAATGCCCACAAAAACCACCGCGATTGCCAACAGTGCCGCCTTTGGTGAGGTGTCCCGGAACAACAAATCATCAGGGCACCTCGACGGCTAGTCAGCCCCCTAAGGGACCGCAATGCAGGACAACCCCAGCAAATTTTGGACAGTGCAATGTTGTGAGGTTCCCATCCCCACGCCTTGCTCGTGTGCAAAAGCGCCGCCGTATTTTTCTCTTTTGTCCCGTCCTATTATAAGAGGGGCACAAAGAGCGCCTCCTCCCCTTGCTCATTGTTCTACTCCCCTTATAAGAGGGGTTTAAAGATTATCCCCCTCCTCGATTCAACTGGCTTCACGCAAGGTGTCAAAGTTCACCCCTGACGACTGAGCCTCACCGCTGCGCCAAGGCTAGAACAATGGTGGAGACTATTGACAAACCCAACACTTTTTACTTCTTTTTTTACTTAGGTCTACATGCATAGGAATCATCGGAAGTGAGAGTAAAAAAGCCGTATATACGATAAAATGGTGGTCGGGTGTGATCCTGGAATAGACTTTTAATCGAGTGGTAGAAACTCGTTTCCGTTACTGCTACCCATGAGTCGCCAAGTTTGACAGCAGAACCACTAAGACCCTAAGATATGATCGCAGAAAGACCAATGATGAAGTTTAAACTATCTTGCGAGCCGCAACGAATTTAATCACAATAGAATAGATTGAGTAGAAATAGCAAGTGGCGCGATAAATAAATTAACACTGCAAAAAAGTAACTGTAATGTAAGAGATCTTTTTTTTTAAATCAGTCCAGGCGTAAGACAAATGTACCCAGACGCTATTTTGAAAATATTTAACTACTAGGTTAAATGTTTTCAAGTACATTTAGTAACACCGGCGTCTCATTTCATATGAATTTCCCTCGGGAAAACTACACAGCTGTTCTAATACATTAGTGTTCCTAATTGGGGGTTGGAAAATTAATAATTCGTAAATTATAATACACCCACACCAACTGCAAGTATCATGATATTGTTACATTTTATTTGTTTTGTTTTGTATACAGGATGTTTTTAATAGCAGAGAACGCTAAAACCTTTGGCCAAGGTACTGAATACAGTACCCGTATAAATAGTATTTACACGGGTACTGAATACACACACTCACACACACGTATAAATAGTACTAACCCGCATAATAATTATTAATAAATAATTTACATTTATACGTACAGGAATTGATTGACTCCTTACTAAAAAGATATTTGTCACATAACTTTATAAATTGATTCAGCCCACACGCCGCCTACGTTGTTTATTTTTAGCTTTTCAACGAAGAACCTTGATTTCCACTTTTTTTAATAGCATATGTGACAACCGAGAAAAGGAGCCTAATACAACTCACGCCTTTTGTAGATGCGTTGCCCTTCCTTCTCCTCTCCAGTGGGCCACCGGCACTCACAAACCTCACGAAACGTGTCAGCGCCATTACGGCTGAATCATGTAAGCGTGATGAACATTCCCGGTCGTGCCAGCACAATTCATATGGAATGTAGCATGGCACTACCTCTTACTGAAATCCATTTATTGAAATATCTATTGTCCATTAATAAATAAGTTATAGAACCCTAATCATACAAACAATAAAGCACGCTGCAAATTGTGTTGTATATCTAGAAACTTCCAGCAAGATTTCATAAGTACTTTGCCTCGAAATTTTCCAGTGGAGCTCACAACTTTCCAGCGATAAAAGCCACAACGTGCAAAGCTGTTTATAATTTCAAGTTGGTTAAGTGCTAAATAAATCTAGTTTCAATCTCATTTCGACTTTATTTTATCTGTACTTAGCTGTTTGTTTGGCGGTATCCCAAACGGAAATATTGAAATTTATTTGTATGCGGTACAAATAAATTCTGCCTCTATTGCTTTTTGAAGCACTTTGTCTCTGTTAAAACGTAGGCTCTCCTTTATTGAATTTGATAGTTTGTTGTGATACCGTTCGTCTCAAATATATATCATTATCATCACCCCATCGGGCTACTGTTGGAAAGAATCCTCTATTAATTAATCCTAGACGGTCGATCTTTAGCCACTTATCTATCCTGGAGACACATAATGATAAATGTATAATTTTTTATGAAATGTATTATAACAATTCTTAAATACTATTTAATCAGCTCGTAGTGCCAAAGGAGTTTTATTAAAATTATGTTGAACATGGGTGTTTTTGATAGAATTCTGCTTAATCATGTCTGTCCTGCCAAATTGTGACCATCGAAATATTTTTTAAATTATACACAACTGCTAATCCTTCTACTTTATCTATTCTACCTGTTATTTTAACCGGGTTATTTATGAAAACTGTAGTTTCAAAGTTAAGTTTTTTCGCACTTCACCGGGCCTGCGTGGGTTTAGTTGCGCGTGGGGCTCGCGGCACATGATAGTCTCGCATACCCACAAAAACCCCCGCGAGTGCCATCAGTGCCGCCCTAGGTGAGGTGAGAGGTGAGGCCCCGGAACAACAAAGGGAACTTTGGCGTACGGGGCAAGGGGCCAGGATGAAAACCTCACCCCAATGTACTGTCCCAAAGCCCTGCACTACAGGACAACCCCGTCTGTAGAGGTGGAGTTGGTCCCTTAGGGGTTGACTAGCCGTCGAGGAGCCCTGATGATTTGTTGTTCCGGGGCATCTCACTAAGGGCGGCACTGATGGCACGTGCGGTGGTTTTTGTGGGTATTCAGCACTATCATGTGCCGCGAGAGTCACACACTACTGGACCTCACCTGGGCCGGCAAAGGCGCGTAAATGCGTTTCCCCGCGTCAAAAAAAAGAAGGTTGCTACGGGAAATGTAGTATTGCCTTTTCATATTCTGAAAATACTTTTAGGTATAGCGTCGATCTCTGTGAAGCCATCGCATACATAGGAATCTTCAATGTGTTACATAGATTGAAGCGTCACAGCCACGCGCCTTAAGGTCCATCCTTTGGCTGGTTTGAGGCGGCCGCCGATTACAAACACTCTCATGCACCCTAGGGTTGGGGTCAATGGGGTCGACACGTCATCTTCATGTGGTCCTCTCTAAAATCAGTCTTCCATATCTGTGAAAAAACATCTATTTAATTAACCTAAGGCAAACTTTCTTCGTGATATTTCTGAAAACGTCATTTCGACAAATTTTGGTGTTTAGACATAGTACTCTGACTATAAAAATTGGTCTAAGAAAGTATTACCTTCGTGATGTTTGAGAAAGCGTCATCTACCATAGCTTTGGTGCAACATAACCAAAAGTCTGTTAACGCGTAAAGCATTGGAATCAGAGCGAAGCCTGGTCACCCAGATAGTTAATATGTATATAGCAAATTGTTGAGATGATACGTGATGTAATTCTTTTGCTTTTATTAGCAAAATCAACACAACTATACAACAAACAAATATTAATCAATCAAAGCATTTAAATGTAGAAACAATGACACAGCTAAAACGCTGAAGTTGATATTTGATATGGAACTCGGTTCGATGCCATGAAAATTAATGGATCCTCGTGTTTATTTTCAGCATTTGTTAGTATTCTCCAAAAAACGTAATCAATATTTATCATTCATCTGCACTGTTGGACATATGCCTCTTTACCATTGTACTTTCCGACATATCTCGGGAATCGAACCGGTTTTTTAATTCCAGTTGGAATTTTTCAGAACCATGGTTCGTCTGCATTTAGGTCAGAGACTTCACTGTACTAATCGGGCACGCCCATTACTATATTGAAGTGGGCCTTACAGGTGTGTAAGGCCTTTGACACATCCCCATAGGTTGTCTCCACGTTGTCACCGGAATGTGTCGAGGTTGGTGCGTATATTTGTATTGTTTTGAGGCTGTACCTCTTAGTGAGTTTAAGTATGAGATACATTCCCAGTTCCATCTTCAGCTCAATCAAGTGGTTATCTAGTAGAAGCGTTCGTTCGTTATACGTGACCAGGTTAAATCGGTGGTAGCGGTCCGTAACCCGGAGATTCTTAACACCCCCTGTTCCACCGTCACCGTGACCGCTTAGTTTTATTCGTCCTTAAAAGGTAGTTTGCTCGTAATTGCCTTGCTGCGCAGGCAGATTGGCAATCGCAGATTGGATTTCGTACCGGCGCCACAGCTGCCTGTCACCGATCCGATGGATTGAACCGCTATCACTCGGCGCGACCGCAGTCCGGTGTTCCCGTCCATTTTACTGTCACTATGAAATAGACCGGGCATCGAACAACCAGCTCGCTGTAGCCTCTTAGATGTCAAAAGGCTCTTACCACCCTTTGACTACTTTTACGTGGCCCTGGGCTTGGATTGAGGGTGAGGGAATTCTTAGGCCACCCCCACAAAGCCAAATCAACATTATCTATGTATATTTTTTCCATTATATTTAGTTATACGGTTATTTTTCTGATAAATATTATAGAGCGAATACATAATATAACACCTATGTTTTGCCTGCGTTATTTACAAGGCGTTATACAGCAAAAGTTCAACTGTCAATAAACAGCTTTATATATATTAGATGGGGTCAAACAAGGAATCGCAGCCCTTTGAGGTCTTCTTACGCCCTTTGATATCCGCAATATTGTTAGGCAAATGCGTTGTCTAACTTTCCTCCTTCCTTGTAATGGGCCACGGCCTATTGACAAACGACACGATATATAACAGCATAGGTCTCACTTTACGGTGGGTTCATGTAAGAGAGAGGTATCTCGCCGGTCGTGTCGGGACAATTAAGCTGCAATGAAGCACGGCACTACCTCTTACTTTTCTTGCATTGTCTACCAATAACATAATTCATATGGTGGGGTTTTGGTTTAGACAGCTGGTTTACCTAGTCACAATATAGACTAGTGGAATGAATGTTTATGCTTGTGTATATCGTTAAAGCGTTTACAATTTCATTCTTAAGTACAATTTTATTTTCAGGGCGAATACGTTACAAAATTGGATATTATATATATTGACTAGTCTACCTGCCTACTGCGCACGCATAAATCAGTCTTCATTCAAATTGACTTATAGTGTTTGAAACCTTTTTCAGTTTCAGGGTATTATTCTAGTCCTCGAAAATTAAGCAATTTAATTAAATCATAGTTGTTTTGAATATATAATATGGATCAAATACTAACAGAATATTGTGAAATTGTGAAGTGATATTGAAGAAATGTATGTTTAAAACGCGACGAATGTGAAAATTTGTATGTTTGTATGTATATTTATTTGTAATTAATTCACACAAACTCTCTTGAACGGATCTAAATGAAAATTAATTGTACTGGAATAACATATAAATTACTTGTCATCCCGAAAAATAAATGAATCGCATGGAATATAAAATAAATAAAACTCTTCAGTTACTAAGTGACTGACTGACAGACAACGCACAGCCTACTGTATCTAGAAATTTGATTTGATTGATGATATAAACGAGCACTAAGATAGGGGGTTGAAATTCATATTATTCAACATTACCATGTACGCGAGCGAAGCCACGGGGCGCTGCCAGTAGATTATAAGCGGGTTAAAGCGCGGAGCATTTCTATAAATATTATTGAGGTATATCGAAACTTAGAGTAATAACTCAGATATATATTCGACTTTGTATAATGAACATCTAATAAAATCCATTAACATGATTAATGCCTTATGTTTCAAACTTAAAAAGGTCGTTACGAGTATCTGTACTTCTAAAACAACAAAAGTAATAAACACGTTTCTAATGCACTCTGAAAACACAGAAGTTTTAAAATTTATTCACCTTTTAAACTTTGTCGATGTTGCGAGTCTTCAGTGGCAATTTAACTCACAACAATCATAAAAATTCCAAATATGAAATTGTATTGCATGTTCAGATATTTTAATTAATTTTTTCAGTTTGCGATGAAATGGTGAATTTAGATATTTCAATATCAATGACCTTCGACACTAAGATCATGATAAGTACCTAACATATTCTGGCAGCAAGATACCTGCATAGCATTAAGTACTTTCTGTCATAAAACTCGCATAAAGTACGCACAATCGAATTTTAAAGTGTGTGGCATAATGAGAAAGGTAAAAAGCCATCTGAGTTGCTCTTCCATTAACACAACACTCCATTCAAACATTTTTAAACCATTAAAGCAGTAATGACCGTGTATAGGGTAGTACCATATATATCTCTTATATAGTGCAAACTAAAAGATCTATAAAAACTCGCGTCAAAAAACATATGGCCGATATGAAACACCGGTGTGTTACAAAATCTGCGATCTGTGATTTTTGGCTTCGGCCGTTAAATTAGATTTGACAAAGCGCATATCCTCACTAGTGAACGCCGATTCCTTCCAAGGATGATCCGTGTGGCTATTGAAATTAAAAAACATCCAAATTTGGATGGATATGTTGGCTGTGTTCTTCCCTCTGTATCCATACAGAGGGAAGAACCCAGAGATAAACATAATTAAATCCGAAAACTAAACATAACCTGTTAATGTCTTAGGAAGTGCTGCATTTCATGCGAATCGGATGGGTACAACCGGCGATGTACATCTCGCTCACATGTACCGTAGCACCGTAAAGCGACAGCCGTGTTGTCTTCCGTGCGGTTTGTGTGTAAACAGTGGCCCATTATAGGAGAGGAGATATGGTTGGTCACACATCAGTATGACAATTATGCGAATGTCCTTGGGAGTCAGTAGTTGTAGAGACTCTGACTTCTCGTTTACTATACTATAAAAAAACCTTTGCTACACGAGATGTGACAGTCTTATGACAATATGTAGTTTTAGTAGTTTGGAAAACGTAATATGCATTATGAACTTCGTCAAAGGCTACGTAGATAGACAGTTTAATAAAGTGCGCCCTAGTTTTTTGTTTACTCGAGGAAAACCATTAATGAATTTCCATCGCACTTGGGTTGGGCTTGGAGGGGAGTGCCAGATTCCAGCCTTAGAAGTGGGCCTTCGGGGCGCCCGAATCTGTCAGCGGCAGAGCATATTGCGCGCTCCCTCTTCATTTAACATTTTAATCCATATTTGTCACCGCTACAATCATAGTCAAACACAGTTGAAATATAACGTGCGTCAACGTTAATTTTCCCTTTTTTTTGAAAAAAATAATAATAACCTTTCGTTATTATTTTTTTCAATTTAGAATTTTTATTTTTTTTAACTTCAAATAATTGGTAGAGTGAATGTATAATAATTATTTTATAATATCTTTTTTGTCCTATGATTACATACTTTTATGTTTATCATTATCTCAGAAGCTACGGGTACAAAAAGATAAAGTGAGATTTTGACCAATTGTGGAATGCGCATCAAATTTAATGCCGAAGTTTTTCAACGATGAACGTAGATATAATAACTACACAAAGGTTAGTACTAATCCTTAAAATAATATTGCCTTCCATAGGGCTCCATTTTCCTAGCGTACTATCTCCATAATTATTTCATGTAGTGTAGTGAATGAAAAATCGGTCATGAATTGTTTGCTCCCTAGATTTTTCTTGTTGATCAGCTTTTTCTTCTGCATAGGAATTCTCTCATTATAGTCGTTCTTATATCTACCTTAATTTATTAAAAAATCACGATGCACGTTATTCTCCCTTTATGTTTCTCTTGTTTAAAATTTAACATCTTTACGTGACTACGCTAAGCGACTCAAAATTTCTCGGCGGCAGCTATTCTCTCGCTGGACGAATTATAGATTCCATTTACAATTATTATTAATATAATTAATCACGAATATGTCATAATAGATTGATGTTTGATTAATTGGTCAGCATTGGTGGCCCATTTGGGGGGGGGGGGAGGTGACAAGGAGGGCAACGCATGGGCATATCGGCATAATTATGCTGATGTTCATGGGCGTCGGTAGTCATTGAAAGGCTCCGATTGCTCGTTCGTCCCCCTATACTATAAAAATTAAAAATAAAAATTCTGTACTTGTACCCTTTTTTTGTTGACGCGGGAAAAAGCATTTACACGCCTTCACCGGCCCTGGGTGGTGTTCAGTGGTGTGTGGGGCTCGCGGCACATTATAGTGACGAATACCGACAAAAAAACCACCGCGAGTGCCATGAGTGCAGACTTTGATTAGGTGCCCCAGAACTTCAAATCGTCAACAAACCGCTAAGCAAGGGTTGTTGCTTTACGGTCTAGTCCAGTGGGCACGTCCGAGGATGTACCTCACGATCACAAAATATCCACGTGTAACTATGCTGTCCCTAATGTTGAAAGCCATATTCTATACTTTTTGGAACACTTATTCGTGATTTATCTAAGGGGTTTACGACTTTATGTTTATTAAATATAGGTGCCTTTTGTAGGGGTTTGTAACGAAATTTAAGTAAAAAAATAAAAATAACGTTTAAATTAAATTAGTGCAAAATGATGAATCTGAAACATAAATCATCTGAAATATCTGAAACATAAAGAACAAGTGATATTGATAGACACCATTAGTGGAAATCCTTGTAGTATTCTTCATAGTATAAGGCGGTAAACGAGCAGTCTGAGGACTACCGACACCTATATATTATTAGGCATTCGTGTAGCCCTGCAATGGGCCACGGGAATATCACAAACAACACGATGTTATGCACTGTAACATTGTACCCATATCATGTGAGCGCCTCTGTTCCGGTCCAATCCGGCTACAATGCAGTAACTGTTGCCACAAAAAGTACTTCTTACAAAAATATTATTCTTAATATTATTATCATATTACTTATTGTGAATTCTTGTCAAAGTTTTCGCATTTTTCGCATCAACGAAACCTTGCTTATGAATAATGAAATATCTTTGTAACTTACATACCCTCTATAATCTGATCTCAGATTTAAGACTAGATAGCCAATTGTTTTCTTTTTTGAAACGTCTATTTCTGTTGGCGATGCTCTTGAATTTGCCTTATAAGTTTCTGGTACCAGCTAAGTCTTTTGTGTCTTCTGATTAGGGAAACGAAAGGGGGACAGACACCACTGTTTTTCGCAGATAGGAAGACATGTACAGGGTTAAATATGGGAGTGGTAGTGTATTGGTTTGTACAAATTTAAAGGGGGAATATGGTATGATAGATAATATTTAACAAGATTGAAAAGATATGAGGATATATGAGCGACAAATAATTAAACTTCTCTTGGGAATTGGTTGTAAAGTACGGCCCTGTAAAGTTGACGCTATGACATTTCATAAAAAAGGTAATCTTCCCTTCTGTCGTAGCTGAATGCCACCAAACGTACGCTTAGGGTGAACCCTACGCCTCGCACACGAGCCTTACCCTATGGTTAATGTGAGAATTCGTCAATTATATGGATAATCCCATATTATTGGAGAGTATATAAACTTCAGTTTGCTTGCTTCAGCAAGCAATAGTGGGTTCGAATGTTGTTAAGCAGATTCAGTTAAATTTCTTAGGTTTTTTAAATTAAGTTCCATATGAACTGCTGTGCAATGCGTGTGAAATACGTTAAAAAAATATCATGTTTTCATCAGTCCGTACATATAACAAGACTCTTTACTCAGGATCTATCTAAAATTCATGCCAAATACGGACTTCCGTTGTCCTTTAAAGTACAGAAAAAAATAGTCTTCTAAAACTACGCAATCAAAAGTTAAAGCGTATTGGGTACTTTTCGTTGCCCTAGACCCGAACAAAAATCCCAAACTTACTAAACTTACTAGGGGATGTGCCTCTCGCTCACATAATGTTGCCATACAGAGGCATCTTCAGCGTCGCGTCTCGTGGGGTTCGTGAGTAGCCGGTTCCACATTGGGAGCTGGAAGGAGGGCAACGCATAGTAGTTATGTAGATGTTCATGGGCGTCGGTAATCGTAATGAAAGTTTCTTTGTGAAAGCGTTCACGCATACAAAACCACGGGTACAGCAATAAAATAAAACTTTAACTGGTTCATGATTGTACATAGGACATACTTCAGAAAAAGTTGCAGTAGGAAGTTGCAGTCTTGTCTGTCTGCCGGTCCGTCTGGTTAGAGTTTTTATCAAATAATATGAAAATACTGCTGCGTGAAGTATGATTCTCTGTGACACTCTCTATAGGTACTTAAGAGCTGTGCGTGTTTCAAGGCTAAACACCAATTTTAGACATTTCTACTTTGTGACGTCAGCAAGGATTGTAATCTTGAGATGCATTTTATTTCAGTCTACACCTTAACAACGAATAAGGCACGTGGAAAAAATACGAGCCGTAAAATCGTGTGAAACATGGATCGAGCAATCGAAAGTATTACCAGGGTATACCAGGGTAATGCTTTGCCGTCGTCGCTACACATGTGGGGCACATTAATTCACTTCAGACCATGCTAGTTCTCGTATTGAAGTCGGCTCCTGTCACGTGTCCAACCTGTTAGATTGCCTCTTTATGGTTAATTTATATTACAGGGGTACAAACGAGCAGTGGAGCCTTTTGGTGACTTCTCTTCCCTCCGATGGACCATCGGCTACTCACAAACCACACGTGACGCGACGCCGGAGATGTCATTTTACGGCGGTATTATGCGAGCGAGAGGTACCTCTCTGATCATTATCCATCGTGACGGCCCAATTCCACAGCAATGCAGAGTGGAACTACGCCTCAACCAGCCTGTCAAACTAGTTTGGTTGAATGCATTAGCATGACGATTACGTCATGGCGCTAAATGTAAGAAGTATATTTTCAGTGGCGGACAGTACATGATGATGATTAATTTTATACTATAATTTTCGCTCAACCTCCTTAAATTTGCGAGTTCTATCTTCAATAGTGGACGGACGGTATATCATGATGGTGTATTTATATTTTAAATCCAAATATACGGACGCAGTTTTGGGTCAAGCTCCGAAAGAGCGCCAGACACCTTGTAATGGCAGCCCCGGTCAGCCAAGTGAACATCACCCTGTTCATGCCACGCCGACCACAGTACCCAGTGTCGAGTGTTGTATTTAATTTAACTTTCGAACATAATACGTATTACCTCCAATTAAAACGATTTGATCCGTTAGAAATGGTTTTAATCAACTTCCTAGGGGTGTAACTTAACATTAAATTCAAAAACAAAAAACCGACCGCTTAAAATATTTTTTAACAAGCAGCACCTGCGTATTTTCGTCCTATATTCGCCACCACTGTATGTAGCCTATAACCATTCTCATAAATGTCAGTAAATTTGTTCGGACAAACGAGTAATCGGCAGAAGAAGGCGAAGACGTCTGCCTAATAATTATGTGTCGGTAATTATCAAAAGTGTTCGACTATTCACTTGCCCATATAAAGTATGAAATAAATAATGCATTGGGATAGTGTGTCCCGCGAGGGGTATCTATAAGTCATATACCTATACATTTAACGAAGCCAAATGTGGCCGAAAGTCGTGGAAGTTAGTCAAAAAAAAAGTAACAATACTTAAAATAGATAACCGAGCACGTAGCAACAGCTTTTGAAATTATCTGTTTATTTGAGCGCTTATCTTTCACGTGACAGCTGAACGGATTTTGATGAAATCATTATTAGTCTGTCGAGGAAATTCCCGGCCAAAGTGTAAGCTGTAAAGTATGCACCATCCTTGAGATGTATTTTATGTTGATAAAACCGCGGGGCATAGCCAATATTCTATAACTTTCTTTTATTTAAAAGTTGGTAACAGTAAAAAACATTTCAGAGTTATAGATAGTATCTATTTGTAATATTTATAACTTTGAAATAGAGACAACAAAGAATTAAATCAAAATTTAAAAAGCACCGACTGATTTATGCAAATGGATATACTCGTTTGGGCACTACGATGCCACAGACAAACACGCAACCACATTTTAACACCCCTCTCTCCCCTCCACTAGTTATTCATAACATTCTCTTTACATCTACATTACATTTTAATCCGCACTAATATCCTATAAAATAAATCCTATAAAGCTAAACTATACGCTCGTATGAATGCGCTAATCTCAGATATTGAATAACTAGTTATTCATAACATTCTCTTTACAACTACATTACGTTTTAATCCGCACTAATATCCTATAAAATAAATCCTATAAAGCTAAACTATACGCTCGTATGAATGCGCTAATCTCAGATATTGAATATCTGAGATTAGCGCATTCATACGAATTATTTTTGTGTCAAATTAGTCACAACATTTATCGAAGGAATCTATATACCTTGATGCTTCGACTAAATAGGATCGGATTTTTGGTGAAACCGCTGGGTGATGCCAGTAATTAAAAAATAAATAAAAAGATCCTCTAAATTGCTCGCGACGATTCTATAATCGATCTATGTTATATATAGGCTCTATGTTATAAATATGAGCTTTCAACACAAAAACAGTTTTATCAGTCCCCAGCTGTTATCTGAAGTCACGTCCAGAACAGTATTTACAAAGTATCTTTATATTGATTTATTTCATACGCTCCAATCCGTAGTCTACTATCAACATGATTAGTGAGTGCTGCTGCATTACTAATCATGACGATAGTACACGATAATAGTGATCATGGGGTCGGTAGTTCTATGGGCGTTGGTAGCCGATGAAAGCTATAATTTCTTGTTTATTTTCAAATGGCTTGCGTAGTCGCTGCTGTCATTTATACCTGGAAGAGGAGTTTCGTGGCGTTTGATAAAAAAGAAAAAATTGCCACCAATACAAACTGCCAAAAAACTATTGTCTCTTCCACAGGTTCGTTTCCACAAGTGATATGATATGAGTTAAAAAAGGTTTTATACAAAATAATTATTAAAAATACTTTTTCACGTCGGCAATATAATCTACTATCGGTTAAACACCTTGGGTTTTATTTGGTCATTGAACTGAGAAACAACCCGGTGAAACGAACTTAGCGAATTTTATAAATAAATTAAATATCTATAAATATACAATTTGTCTTACTGATTTTTTTAGAAATGCCGCGGATGTGGCTGCTGAATGTTACGGCACTCAGTTCATGCTGAAGCCCAACGAAGCTGTTTAAGTGTTAAAGAAATATATTAATGTATGCTCGAAGTGATAAGACAGAGCACTAAAGTATCCGATATCTCGCGAAGAATAAGCACGCTGAAGTGGCAATGGGCTGGTCACACGCTCAGAAAAACAGATGGCAGATGGGCCAGTAAGGTTCCGGAGTGGAGGCCGCGTTTAGGAAGATGAAGTCGTCCATTCACCAGGTGGGTGAACGATCTCCGTGCAGAGGCTGGTCCGGGATGGTGATAATGATGCTCGTTGACTTACAAAAGTAGACAATTATGTCTACTTTTGTATATTAATACAAAAATAACGACACATCATATCGACGTTATCGATATAACTCTGAAATATCGAACCTGATATCCTATGAGGTCCCACAGGAATATACATAGAGCTGTCAAAACGAAGCATACAACATAATGATGATGCCATGCTGCGTTTCAGCTAGCTTATTCTCCCTCAGACAAGCCGGCGTAAAGAGGAAACGTTTCATGGATGCGATTTATGGATGAGAGTACCCAATGGTCCATTGAAGGGGAACAGACGAGAGTGCAACGCATCTACATGACATATAATATAATGTGGATGTTCAGGCATTGATAGTTATCAAAAGGCCCTCATTGCCTGTTTGCACCCTTGAACTATAAAAAAAACTCAACATAGTTAGGAATTGTCCTTATAATGTAAGTATTAGAAGTATAAGTTGTATGCCCTGGGGCAAGTAAGATATTATTAATTATATTAATAATATCATTAACGAGTCAAAAATTCTACATGTCTAATAATAATCCCTTTTTTCTTTTCTTTTTTATTATGATTTAGTACATTAGTTGAATATAGCAAACGTTTTAAACAGGTAATTTATCTCAAATTTACGCCTAAATAATACAAAAACAAATATTACCAATGCGTATTGTGTTTTCGACACTGTTTTGATTAAAATTATAAATCATAACAGTATCAAAAACGTCGATCATTACTGACACTTTCCAAGCGTTAAAGCTTTTGATTGAATGTTTTGCCACGCTTAGTTGGAGGCGCGAGGCGATACTTTTAATAAGCTAATTAAAAAGGCATACTGTAGCGATGGCGCTAAATAACCTTTCATGAGATATGATGTTAAATGTACTGTGTAGGCGTCATATAACGCCGTGCATTTGCGCCCGACAGACGGCCGCGGCGCTACGTTTCTCTGTACCATCGTACTGAAACTTTTCCTCGATTTTCGCTGAACGTTGAACAAACTAAAACAAAATTAATAATTGATATCTATGCACATATATAGTGTTATTTAATTGTTAGTGTAAATATATTAATTGTGAAATTTATTATAATAGTGATGTCTGTTTATAATTAATTATAGTAATGTGTAAATTAAGATCGCTAAAGTTGTGCGAAGACACGAGGCTGTACGTTTCCTAAGTGCGCAATGTCGGTGTTAGGCGCGGGGACAAATGTGATAATCGTTTTGCAAACAAGGTACAAGGAGGTTGTCGTGCTGTATGCCTTTTATGTGCCGTTTTTATTAGCGTAGCGAGCCGAGAAGGTCTCACTGAATAAAGAACAAAGAGAGGTTATCCACTACCGGATCGCTACCGGTTGCAAAATAAAACTTTCAGCAATGGACACCGGGTGAGTTGTAATATACAAGCTATTCAACAACTGTTCACTTACATTTGCACCACACAAATGTTAGTTAAGGCGTTATTAACGCAAAATTTTCCGCTACGTATTTGAAATTGAAATAATAAATTACGACGCGTGTGAAATCAATCCATTTGGGATGTTCCTCTCAAGTGACTGAAGTTTTAATTCATTTGAAATACGGGTCGAAATAAATACTCATACGTTATTAATATCTGCTGTTTAACCATTGTTGGGTGTTCAATGCTGGGCATAACATATGCTTGTTTTATAAGAAAAGGTATATGAGACATGCTTTTTAATAATCTGTTCTTATAGTATTTTACATGAAACAATTACGAATTTGAACAGGAAAGGTCAATAACAATCGACTTGCTGAAAAATATTAGTATATGTGTTAAATTACAATATACTCAGTCAAATTGGAACCAATAAACTGCTTTCTTATGATAACAGCAAAGAATTATAATCCAGTGAATTCTCATTATATTTTACCTTGGCTTACATAAAAGCAAATAATTTATTATGTTTTTCTAAATTATTCAAGTACGTTTTGATTTCTTAGAATACGCGCAAGCATAGTGAACTTCTTCTGTGTATGAATGTGGAATATCGTAAACAATAAAATCCATTAAAGGAGGCAGAATTACTTTCAGATACTATTTAATTTTATTGCGCGAAATCGGGAATTAATTCTTACATGCTTAAGGAATATCTGCGGTGACCTTATATTTTTATACTTGCATTATTTATATACTAGACATTATTTATAGGTGAAACACATAAACCTCAACGTCATATATGTATGTACCTCTAGTGTATAAATAAGATTTCCCAAGAAAATCCATTAGGCATTTTACGCAGTTATAATGTCATTTCAATTCGAAAAGGCTGCTGACAGCCCGTGGCGTTCTGTCGTACGATAATTACTAAATCATACAATTATCGTATTGTAAAGTGTATGTAGTGTCGAATAATATAAAAGACAGTCCTCAAAAAGTGTCTGTCTGTATGTCCTATTTTTTCAGTTACTGTTCAGTTATTGAAAAAATCGGTCACATAAGCATATAAAAAGATTTCACCCACGGATAAAATTATTCCCGAGGAAGGCTTTAGTGTTATAATACGGCTCCTCTTTTTCAAGGGCAAAGCCAGGGCGGGTCGCCAGATCGTTTTCTATAAATTGATATAATTATTTAAAAAAACTAGTCTTCAAGTAATTTAACCAATATTTGGTGAGCCTCGTGATGGTTCAGCCTCTCTTGTAATAAAGAGGAGCCACAAGACAAAGAGTAGTCAAAAGGCGACAGAAGTTATCCTACTAGTATGAAAATAGGGAAATTTATGTTCAATTGCAAATATTTCACGAAAAATTACCGAGTTAATATGGATGAAATGTTGAATGCAACAGAAAAATTACGTACCGCATAAATTAAATCATTCTCTTGGGATAAAAAAAAATATCGGTATTATATTTTTTTTTTAAGATAAAAATTATTTACGTGAGCTTGAGTTTAGGAGAAAGTTAGATAAATGCATGACAGGGGCGTTACGAATACGAGGCCAAGAGAAGATAAGAGGGATATAGTTAGTGAAGATAGAGAGAAAGTTCCGCTTTCTATATTAGTGTGGGGGTAAGAGAGATGATGCGGGGTCACATTTATTTCTCTCTTTTTGTCACAAATGGTTCTTAGAAATAAATAAATTTTATTTCGTTAGTGTGGTCTAATTTTTAAAATCCCTCTATCTTTTGATTTACTCGTCAGTGAAATGAACATGATATATTTTTTTGAAAAGACTTCACACAACAGTAAATCGAATATCGTTGCCGCTGCTTGCTTGCTAAGTTTTTGTTACAGTTGATGTTGACAAAGCATACTTGATCGAAGGCAAAAACAATGAAATGTGAACAAAGGTTTGACATACGGTAAAATATATTAATATGATGTTAATAGGTTAAGGGAGTAGTAATCGAATAATATAGATGAATAAGGATTAACATATTGTTCTCATTTTATTATATAGCTGAAGCTTGAGACTTTGTACAACAAAACCTTTTTACTAAAACCCATTCAGTAAACAGTTTTATTAAAACCCATTCAGTAATTTAGACTTTAACATTAAATTAGTAAATAGAGATTATTCTGGGATTTATTTTTTCTACTGCATAGCGGCAAAGGATAAATTGGATAAGTGATTTTCGGCCCTCCTACAAGTGGGCACAACTAAATCATACGCCCTAATAATTGGTTGTTGGCGTTAATCAGCCATCGGGCTATAGATTCGATGTCTTAACAACTCTCAAAAATGTTACGTTTCCTTCTTTATTTCATACTATTCTTGACCCATTTGAGGTTAGCAGGAGAGGAGGGCAACGCTCAGTGATAGTCGTCAAAAGGCATATTTTTCATTTGCCCCCTATCATCGTCATCTTCATTGGCATTCCTTATCTGTCCATACTTTACATATGCCATATTTCAATGATCGCCAAGATGTACGATCTCATATACTATAGAAGAAAAGATCTTGAAATTACAAATGGATGAAATTCTTTGGATGGTTTTTATTTGTAGAGTAGTGAAAACGCAAGACTGAACAGTTTCCATTCTATCCAAACAAAACATAAAAGTTTGCATAATGGCATGTCATTGAACCCATAAGTGAAACCAGACCTCTTGTAACATTAACATTTTAAATATAGAATATGATGGTCATAATTTTACTTCCACGAATATCAGAGACCCGGAATTAGAACACTATGATATTTTTTATAGTAAAGGGGAACAAACGAGCTAACGGAGCCTTTTAACTACTACCGACGCTCATGAACATCAGCTTAATCCTGCCGATGCGTGGCCCTCCTTTTCACCCCCCCCCCCATGGGCCACCTACATTATAATAATCAGTGTTTCTTAGTAACTTTCGCTATTAATGTACAGATGCCTACTTAACTCAACTCTCACGCCCGCACGATCATAAATCAACTATTTACGGAGTACATCGCGGTACTTTAACACTCTTACACACAAACTTTCAGAATATTCTTGTTCTTCTTAATAATAACAATCGATTTATTTCAAGTATTATTTAGACTTAGTGAACATACGGTTATTAACTATTTTTACTCAGAAGCTATAGTATATAACATTTTACTGATCGTTACTTATTTTTATCTGCATTAAGTGATGGTGTTACTTATTTCTAATAGAAACAAAATAGAGCATTGGTATAGTGTAAACAATACTTTTGTAAAAGGAGTCTGATTCTCAGACATCATATGTTCGCATTTTAGGGTTATTTCGGGATTGGATTAGTGTTATCAGAAGAATGATTGGGCAATCCATAGCTTGCACGAAATGTGAATGCAACATTATGACCACGTCACTTGCGTAAACAACTGGGCTTTATTAGTAGCTGCGAGGGTTTGAATATACTTTTCCCTTTTCTAGGGCTGTGTTCGTAGCCAGATTGCTACTACGTCGGCCTTCTTTATAGAGAAAAGTCAACTGCGAAGACATTAGCAATATAATAATATTACTAATGTCTATTCCCTCATTCCTTTAATCCGATGGTATTTATAGTATTCGAACACTATCAAAGATACCAGTCTAATGGCAGCGTGGAGGGAAGGAAGGCAACGTATGACAGTAATGCGGATGTCCATGGGCGTCGGTAGACGTCAACGGGGTAGGATTCCCCGTTTGCCCTCCTGTATAATGAGAAAAAGATGAAATCAACACAGGATTGTACAGGACCGGTAGTTAAACGTGCAAGCCTCCGATGCAAAGGTGATAATTGTACAAAGTTTAGATATTTGGGTTTCATGTTATGAATTGTGTTTCTCCTCAATCTTGTAAACCTCTTCTATTTATTCTTATATATCTCTTCCATTTTTTATTATAATTTTGTTTCCATTTGTTATTATAATTTTGTGTTTCTCCTCAATCTTGTAAACCTCTTCTATTTATTCTTATATATCTCTTCCATTTTTTATTATAATTTTGTTTCCATTTTTTATTATAATTTTGTATTTCTCCTCAATCTTGTAAACCTCTTCTATTTATTCTTATATATCTCTTCCATTTTTTATTATAATTTCAAGTTTCATGTGACGTTTCCTTCATCATCATCGTTATCGGCCCTTATCGGTCCACTGCTCCTCCTGCTACTCGCATGGACAGTGGACCGGCTACTGCACGGAGATCGTCTACCCATCTGGTGAACAGTCGACCAACACTTTGTTTTCCTAAACGCGGCCCCCACTCCAGAACCTTAAAATTAACCGTCTATGTTGCACGTATATTTAACGAAATTTGGCAAAAGTTAATTGATGTACAAAAATAAAAAATATAAATCAATGGTAATATGGATTCAGTGACATGGTAATGACAGCAAATCCAATTTATGACAGAACAACGTCTGTCGCGACTGCTAGTAGTGGATAATGTCTGGAGCGAAATGAGGATTCATTTAAATATTTTTTCACAGCTTTAGTTATATTATTAAACTTTCATAATGATCAAAATGTTTTTGTAAATGTTATATAGCCTATGTTCATCACAAATATTGTAGGATTCTGAAGGTAAAAGATTTTTTAAATCGGTTCAGTATTATCGGAGCCTTCTCAATCTTCAAAAAAATTCTTCAAACAAACAAACAAATAATCAAATATTTCCTGTTTATAATACTAATATTATTACTTTGCTAATAAAGACTTATTATAATAACTTATGAGCCACTCCTGTATTAGGATACCTCTAGTAGGTTCGGATACATGTGAGGGACCACTAAGTGAAAATTAATCACATCGTTTTTCGTGACAGATGTCGTGATATCCCACGTTATTTATAGCTTGTAAATACAAGGAAATATTTCTTTAGCATTAAATATTCGAAGGAATCGTTTTTTCCTAGGTAATATCACTTAATACATATTCCTCGTGATGTATTTTTAATATTCTTACGTAAAGAAAACCGATACGAAGTGTTGGTCGACCGTTCACAAGGTGTGAGGAAGATCTTCGTGCAATAGCTGGTCCGGGCTTGATGCGAGTAACAGGATATCGGCCGTCTTGGCGTTTATTGAAGGAGGTCTTGTCCAGCAGTGGACCGATAAGGGCTGATAATGATAATGAAGATGACAATGAATGTTAATAGAAAAATCAATTGTTTTTTACTACAAAATAATTTTGTTAATTAAGTAGATTAACAAAATTATATTGTTACTTACTTTACAATCGTCAGCTACCGTCGAATCACAACATCAAACCATCTCGGTGTTTCTCAATTATATTATAATACATTACATATGAGTAGGTGATTCCCAAGTTTAATAGTTATGAAAGAATCGTATTGAAAAAACTTTATATCAATTTCAAGTTAAATAGTTATAAAAGAATCGTAGTGAAAAAACTTTATATCAATTTCAATCTTGATGCGAATATCACTCATTACAATTAACTTACTTAGGCGTCCTCTATACTATTCTGTACTAATATTATAAAGCGGAAACATTTGTTTGTTTGTATGCATTGAATATACTCCGAAAGTGCTGGACCGGTATGAGAATCTCTTTTACCATTACAATCCTACATTATGAGTGGTGAACATAGATAATGTGCGCGATAATTTTACCAAAGGTGTGATGGTGATGAAAGAAAGAACAAAGGTTCGCTGTTTCGTGCCAAAGAAATATAATCCAAATTTCACATGAAATCAGACACGATGGCATCTGTTTGCCTCCTTCTGTATTCTAAGGGATCGACTTTAATATATAAAGTCATGTCATGGACAGTCACGAGTGGTGATGTCTCTTTCAATTACAAAATGCTCACGTGGCTGTAGTGTTTCGGGCAGTCCGTTCGTGAAAAAGGGCAATGCGTACCTACTATGCAAAGTCTATATGTGTACTTCTTACGTAGTGTCACCCTAAATTGTAGCCGAATCGGGACAGCACGGCCGGGGGCTCACATGAGACCGCTATGAAGTGACAGCTACACTGTCGCGTTTCGTGCGATTTGTGAGTAGCTGGTGGAGAGGTGGAGGTACGCAAGGCAGCGTACATACATGATATCAATGCGATGCCCATAGGGGGTCGGTAGTCATAAAGCTGCGATTTCCCGTTTGCCCCCTATACTAAAAAAAGCGTTGGTAGTTGAAAAAGGCCTAGATTGCTCGCGCGTAGTAGACCCTTACTGGGTTCTTTTCACCAATTTCTTCATCAATCGAATCCGGTTGTAGTTTCGTAGATTGTACTCGTCACTGATATTTACATTATAAATACGAATCTTTTTTTATCTACACCCATATTACTGGACCGATAGTGATGAAATGTGGCAATGTTGTATAATATATACCGAGACTAACACATAATTCTAGTAAGGAATAATGCCATGGTCCATTACCACTTAATTGGGACGGCCCGATCAAAGAGGTACCTCTCTCTCACACGATACCGCCTTAAAGTGACGGATATGATGTCGCGTTTCATGCGTTTTGTGTGTACCCGGTGGCTCATTGGATGTGAGGGGAAGGAGCGCAACGGGTAACGGGCTTCGTTAGTGACGCTGCTGCGATATTTGTTTTGTCCCTCTATGCTATAAGAAAGAATAAGCTATAGAAATACTAAATTTGCATATGTTTTTGTATGCGGGTTAAAACGCGGGGCATAGTTTTCAATATTTAAAAATCACGCATATCGTTTTAGTTCACCATTTACGATTTGAAGGATCGTCTCGATAAACGATGATGATTTGTTTACTAACTAGCGATCCGCCCCGTCTTCGCTCATGAATAGCAGGAACTGCATTGCCAATTTAACAAATTATAGACTATAAAACCTATCTCGGTAATCGCTCTCTCCACGGTAGCGAGACCCAAAATCCGTTAATTATATTTTGACCGATCATATGTCTACTGATAGATACATTTTAAACCTTGTTTTGTTATATGAATAGATACACACACACACACACACACACACACACACACACACACGTCATATATATATATATATATATATATATATATATATATATATTAGACCTTTTTAGAGTAGATCCATTTTATCCATATATATATAATCGCATCATCTGCGTCACGGGTAACCAGTAAAACATATTTTAAGTCAATACGAATATTGAGGCGAAAATAAAACCGGGTGTTGATATTGACGCATAACAACACGAACTATACCCGAGGGCCCATAAATCTTATTTTTATAAACTTACAGTAAAGAATGTCTTATAGCACTGACGCAGTAACCGCCTTTTCATTCGTTGTTGATCTTGGACAGTGCCTTTGTACATAAAACTGCAAAAAATCTCTAAAAGCACTTTGTTTTTCTGTTATGACTTCTGTTGTGTGACGTGTCTCTTAAATATAACAAGGCTTTCTCCTGTTCAGAATATTGTTACTGTATTGTCTTACTAAGATATTTATATATCTTGATTTAGTTCAAGTTTTCATTATTATAGTCTACGCATATGAGCGTTTGTTGGACAAAACTAGCTAATTTTAGTCTAACATTTTCTCAGGTGCCGACTTAAAAAATATAGGAATTTAACAATTTTGTGTAGATAATATGTTTTTAAGTCTGTGCCATTTTTTTATTAACATCTCAAAATTACTGAAGATGTTGAGGAAACATTGAGTGATTTATAGCTATGGAGACTGACACAAATGCCTATATAATGTTGTATATTTGTTTGAAAGCCACAGCAGGTACATTTGAGTTGAAAAAAGCCTCCTTTTTTTAAGTCCGTTAAAATTTAGGTACAATATCTTGCTATGGCTACATCAATGCAAGCGGCTCGTGACCGTGACCTTATGACGCTCTACGGGGGACGTCGTCCGGCTGATGGTGATGATTTCGTTTCTTTCCGTTGTTGAGAAAATTTACGACAGAGAAATTCCTAGGTCCCCAAACACAAATTCTATCCGTTCGAATAAATTCAAATTTGGCGTTCCATTTTCGAAAAGATGTTAGAATCTAATGTAATAAATTTACATTGCATATCTTTTTATTAAGTTCGTCGTATTGGCCAGTTATCAATCAGCCTGGATCAAATTTTAACGTGGCGCGTACAAATCCAAGAGCTGTGAAAGCTCAGTAATTTTCTCCCAATTCCCACAAAAATTCTCTTACTGGGTCAATATTACAGTCCATCTTAGACTATGCAAATGTGTTATTGTGACCAATGAAGACCTTCTTTCTTTTATCTGCGCTCGAACGACTACAAAATATCTGTTTTCGGTTTGTTTTTGGGCTCCTGAAATACGACGATATTTCTGAGTACTGCAATGAACTAAACCCTTTTGTTTAGTGTCCTCTTTAACCCATCATCCCCACCATCAACCATATAAAAGAAAAACTTTCTTACTTCACACCAACAACACCTCTATCCTCCGTTCTTCAAATAAATAAAATCTATTCTTTCCGATACATAATACGACTTTCCTGGAGTACTCCCATACGGTGTCAGACATCAGATTATGGAACGCTTTGCCTATGTAGTGCAAGACTCGCAGTCCATAACAATATTTAAAAAGCGCCTCAGGGAACATTACCTGTACTTAGCTAGCTCTTAATTCGCTATTGCTCACGTTGTTATATTTACACTTTTTGTTGTAATTGTTTATATCATTCATAATTACAATAGTTGTTGTTTACAATTTCTATATTTTGTATATATGTATATATCACGTAGGGATTTCAAAACTTTAGCGTACACATACGAAGTCACAGTATACTTCGGGTCTATTTTATTTTTGTACATGTTAGGTATATGAAAGTATTATTTATATTATTATATCAGGTATATTTAAATTTATATCAAATATAGCTATTCTAATTTCCTATTTATTAACGTTTGTGCCAACTACTACCTTGTTTATCACATTGCTTCTGTCAAATTTTGGTTGCCTGGAAGAGACCGCTTGGAGCGGTAAGACCGCAAACGTTACTAGTGAATAAGATCCATTCTTTTTGTAATATTATTTAGTACAGGACAACGTATTTTTATTTTTACGTGTAATAATTTTCAAATGTTTTCATAGAAGGAAAAGTTTACGGCGTCCGGTAAATTGTTAAATTTGTTTCAAAAAATTTCATTTCACGATAAAAAAAATCACGTACCTAAAATTTAATCGATTACCACGTATAAATATTAATAAAGTACTCTCCATCATTTTAATACTAATTTACATGTTTAAGGTTAATGGAACCGTATTATTAAAACATCGCTGTCCGTATGTCCGTCTCACTATCACCAGGCCGTATCTCATGAACCGTCAAAGCTCGACACTTGACATTTTCGGAGATGATGGACTTCAGTTGCCGCTAAAACAACAAATACAAATGTAAAAATTTGTAAAATATAATTAATTATATGACTGCAAAACCAATACAAACTTATATATGTAGTTGTCGAAACGAACTACATATATAAGTTAGCTAAACTTGTGCAGACAAAAAAATTTGTCATCATATTAGTTAGTAACGTTATTACGGAACTCTCGGTGTGCGCACCCTGTTCTGTTTTAATAAAATGTATCTTCGTTTGATGTTTAACATGAACAATGTTTGATGCAAACCTTAGTAGACGTGTCTACCGTAGACGTAAAGAAACACGCCAGCCAGAAATGAGTCCCTCTAAATGAAAAGAGAAAGTAAATGTGATTTATTTTGTCTCTGTCGTTACTTTCTCTCTGCGCAATGCCTACGCGAGATTTGATAGACAGACAGTAGAGCATTTCTCATCTTCCTTCTCTATTACTCAAGGTGGACGCTCCTCGCTTGCTCCTGGCTTGCTGCACACACAGAGCGCCACCCCCCCCCTAACCCCACCCCACTCAATCGACACACATCTCGCGACCCACAAACCGCACGAAACGCGACACCGGAGATGTCACTTTACGACTGTGTCATGTCAGCGAGACGTACTTTCCCGGCGGGCCATTCCGCTGCAATGCAACTGCCTCTTACTAAATTTGCCGCACGGTTGGCAACAACCAAATTGGATAGGCAACACGAGCAAAGCGCATAGCTAATATTTGTATTTGCGGGTGTCATGCTAAGCATGTGCTACGCTGCCTTGTCTATGGTGTTTGTAATTGTACGCCAAATAATACAAGTACTAACCGCTGTTATTTCTGTAACACCTAATTTTTTACAACACTTCTACACTTTTAGTGTACAACAACTTTTTGTTGGTAACGCAATTACGGATTTACACGCCATCGCCTTTGATGAGGCGCACCGGAACTACAATTCAAGATGACTCGATGAGTAGTCAATCAACTAAGGGACTGACGCCTCCTCCTCAGAAAGGCAGCCCCATACCACAGGACAACCCCACCAACTTTGAGACAGTGCAATGTGGTGAGTTTCTCCTCCTCGCCCCTTGCCTTGTGTACAAAAGCGCCTCCACGAGCTCCCGCCTGCCATTGCTCTTTTGTCCACTCTTCTTATAATTTCATACTAGCCGAATTCCCGCCAAGGTATATATTTTACTCCATAAGTGTGCCTCCACACAAGTGCACTCCCGGTTCCGTCAATCTCCTGTTCCGATGCGACGGCAATATGACACGACCGGAGAGAAATGAGGTGCAGCACCAACGGCTTAATGTGCTCTCCGATGCACTGGCTGTAATTAGAAATTGAAAAGTCCCAATAACACTTTGGTGCGACCCGGTTTACGAGCACAGGACCTCACGGCTGTGGTTGAACGTGCTGACTACGAGACCACGAGGTAGTCAAGAGCGCTTCCTCCTCCTGCCCCTTAATCTCCTCTTCTTGTAAGAGGGGTACAAAGATCAGTCCCCCCCCCGGGTTCAATTGGCTTCGTCTGGGTTCACACAAGGCTATTGAGCCCCACCGCCTCGAGAAGGCTTGAACCATGGTGGGGAGTCCATTACTATCCTTTTTATACAGAAATCATGATCTACCAACGCCCATGAACACCCAAATGGTTCCTATGCCAATGCGTAGTCCTCCTACTTATATTTGTAATATGCTGTTTGTATATGATTGCTAAATTCATTCCAAAGATGGCGCCAAGAGTCTTCGCAACCGGCGTCTCTGTATGTAGAGAGTAATGAATGTGTAGGAGACAAAGCAGGTGTATAAGGATCGCAATGTATAGCATGCCGTTTTCTCTACCTACCCCATGAAGGAGCTGGCGTGAAGATATGTTTGTTGTTGTTGTTGCTCATAAGGGTGGTACTAGGCTATATACCAAGACGCTACGACCAATATTGAAGTAATTAATAACTATCACTAAAGGAAACCAAAGTAGACGTTCCAAATTACTTATTTACAATCAGTTAAGTAGCACATAATATATCATGCACGTGTTAGACCACCGCACCCTAAAAGCCCTTAAAAACTCATAACCACAAGAAAACGTGCCCCGCCTAGATACTCCTACGTCCGTGTTGAGTTATATATGAAATTTTCCGTAGCGACTTTTATGTCTCTTCAAAAAACACTCCGTTAAATGATTGTCGAACAGGAAAATTAGGAGGCACGTCTTTATTCTTGGTTTGCTTTGAGAAAATTGGAAATGAATGTAACGGGAATACGGCTTTTGGTCAAAGAATATTATGCCAATTCCTGTCGAGTTCTCGCACTGATTATACAAAGACGACAGACAAAGATATAAAAAATGTAATTTTATTGTTTTTTTCGATCTATATTTAAGAACAGGAAATTATATAATCATTTGGTGATAATGTGAAGTGATATTCATCACTGCATCTGTATATATCTCAATGTGTGAATGTCTATAGAAATGAGTACTTGCAGTATATTCTGTATTATTAAACAAAAAATCCTAAACCTAATTTGCTCTAATTTTCGTAGCAAAATTAAACTTAGTGACTGTGCTACCCAATTTGTTTCGTTATGTATTAATAGAATAAATAAATAAACATGATATATTATTTCCACAATTATTTAATTTCAATTTACAATCACGACCGATTTCGACTTCATCATCTTAAATAATTGTGAAGATAGTATATAAAGTTTATTTGTGTATTCAAGTGCTAGCATGAATTTCCATCAACAAGTGACAATACATTCAATGAACCATATTTGTTGTGTATATTTGCGATGGGTATAAAACTTTGAGAGTGTACGTTTAAACCGCTTATTACATCAACAGAAAAAACATGAGCGCTAGTGCCATGCTGCATTGCAACTGAATTTAGATGGTACGACCGGGGAAGTACTTCTCACTCACATGATACCGCCGTAAAGAGACATAATTCTCATTTAATGTTTTTTATAAAACGATGAGTCATTCAACATGTAATAAATTGAACAAATCTATCCCCTTCGTTACATTTACTACTATATAGTTCAATTAATTAACTTGCGCTAAAAATGCCATCTCAATTATTAATGAATCCATTGTGTCCACGTAGAATGACTAGACGGAATTCACGTCCAAACATATTATGAAACAAGATGAACAGCAGCGGTCTTTTATTTCTTTATTTTTATGCGATAGAGGCAAACGTGCAGGTAAGTAGTGACTACCGCCGCCTGTAGACATTTGCAAGACTAGCTGTCTTATCGGCCTATTAGGGATAGGTGCGCTCGTTTCTTCAAGACCCCTAAGTCACAATTAATGTAACAAGTACGCCCCCTGTTCTTAACGGACGAAGCCGGGGTGGATTTCTCAATCAATCTACTTGTTATAATTCTACTCTTTATTTGCAATTGTGTCAATAACCTGCTTATTATTCTGAGATACCTGACATAATTTTTGTTTGGGAGGGGAAATTCACTTCCATGCTGACACCGGTCCCGGGTGAGATTGGCACCTGGGACTCCTACGGGATTGTAATAACCATTACAATCCCGTTGGAGCCATCGGCTGTCTACATTGAGGTGCCCCGGACCACCGGACGGGCAGCAGTAGGGCACAGCAAAAAAATGTAAAAATGTTAATGTTATGTTAGAGTAAATCTTGCTAATAACCAAGTGATGTTGTTCCCGTCTTTCCTCCAAACGGCCCCGTAATAATGTACCGCTTACTAACCGTATAAAAAGTACCCCAAAATGTAATCTGCATGATTAGATACTAAATTATCCCATCCTCTTTTACTATTTTCCTTGTCATGGAATTTCGCACCGCGTTTTCATCCGACTATTTGTCTTAATGTACCTATTTTTATAAAGTATAATATTTTATAAGTAGTCATGATACAGCTACTATTCTGTACTTGTGCCACCCGGTTTCACCTGTATAAAATGAAAAATCTACCTCAAGGGCAGCATTCATGTTCTGCGACATGGAATCAAGTTTTATGTCATTCCAGATTCAATTTTATCAAACTTTAACCAGGTATGATCAGTATTTATCCATGTCTAAAAACATATTTCACTGTAATAATAATTTGAATTATATAATAATATTATTTTATAAAATCACAGAGAGATATTTAGGCACAATTTTATCCGGTGAAAGTGAGGAAGAATGCCATCAGCCTCCCCATTCTCCACCACGGAGCGTCACTAGGAAACACTCCAGTTTTTTACTCCATGCGAATATGACACTAGTCTGCAGCTCTCGAAGCGGACCGGGAAAAAAGGTACTAGTTTATAAAATATTGTTTCCAACATTTTATAGGATCCATCTAATGTAAGAGTCGCTTGCAAGACTTTTTAACGCTAAAAACTATATATTATCCGAATCCGTCGGGACTTGCTAAAGTAAAAAATATCTGAGATAAGAACAGGAGGTGAAAATTTTGTAATTCGCTTATTTTACAGGCAGGCAGGTGATACTCTTAGGTCCCAAAGTACGATTTACTGTACCCACACGAAGAAGATTATATGATGTTCGCTACAAGATATCTAATACTTTTCGGCTCTTTTCTTTATTAAGCCTTCCGAAAAATAAATGTGAATAGAATCACATCTACATTTTCCTTTCAAATAAAGAAAGAATAATGGATAGTTTTCATATACCACCCCGCCACTTTTATTTTCCTTTTCACAAGCGATAATAATAACATGATAATAGGACTACAGTCCTGATGTAAGCATATGAATAACATTCCACGATATAGTTCATAATATGAGCATTCAATTTTATGTCGTACGTCCATTAACAAATGTAAGAAAGTAATAATTACATTATTATCATTGTGCAGATGCAGTGTTGTTCTTTTAATCTAACAAAATGTAATTATCGATGAAGATAAAATCGTATACTCGATTTAATGTATTGTAACTTCTTATAAAAGATGAAACCAATCGTAGATCTAATAAAAATTAAATAATTGTGGAAATAGTATATAAATATCATGTGTTTATTTCATGTGTTATGAAAATTCAACTAAATGTTTGTATTTCTCAACGGTCGTTGTCAACGGAGCCAATCAATTGAAACCAAAAGATGTGATATCATCACTAGTGTCGTGTTGTAGTTACGAAGAAATGACACGCGTTTTAGAGTTCCGTACCCAAAGGGTAAAAACAGTTACTAAGACTCAACTGTCCGTCTGTCTGTCTATCCGCCTGTTTGTGTGTCATGAGATACAGCCTGGTAACAGACATATAGAAAGTTGATGAAATATGATACCTAGACAGTAGAAATATTCATAAATGTTGTGTTTATGTTGTCAATCTAATACTATCTATCGTAATACTATAAAATATTAGATCCTTACATATGAAATTGGCGTTTTGTATGGGAGGAACAAAAAGTCGAATTTTTTTTTAAATATAATATATTCAAGTAATCAAAATATTTATTTATTGTTTTCTATGCACTTTTGCCATCTCATAGGTAGCTCAACGCTTTACTAAGGAAACTAGTCTGACGGGAATCAACAAAAGACGATTTGGACTGTCCCATCGGAGTTCAACTACTTACCTTGAAAGAAGTTATCCAAATTTCGAAAAAAAAATTAAATGATTGAGCAAAGTCCGGAGAGTATGGAGGATGACTTAGACTTGAATTACAACTGAAGCTCTTCTAATTTGGTAGCGGTCTGATGCGCATTGTGTGGGGCCTAGTGTTGTCGTGAAGCAACAGTGGCGTGGAGCGATTAACCAGCCTAGGTTGTTTAGCTGCTAGATTTTCTATTGCTGGCAATACACATCAGCCGTAACAGTCTGGCGTAACAGGTTTTAGGAAATTGTAATGAACAATACCAACACTAGTCCACCAAACGCTTACAAGTAACTGTTTTGGGATTAATTTTTCCTTGAAGCAGGATTTGGCTGGCTGGTCAGGACCCAGCCATTGCGCTGAGCGCTTTCGATTATCGTAAGGAATCCATTTTTTATTTTCATCATAGGTAATGATTCGGTTTAAAATACCTTTATTATTGTGGCGGTTTAGTAATGTAACGCAGCAGTCGACGCGCGTTTGTCGGTTTGCGTCAGTCAATTCCTAAGGTTTCCGTTCAAGATTTTTAACCATCCCAATTTGCGTCAAGTGAATTAAAACAGTTTTATCACTAACATCGCAGCCTGCAGCTATCTTGGAAGTGGTTTGCGAAGGATCCGCTTCCAATAGGACAGTAGCCTTCAACTCTTCATTATCAACTTGGGTCTCAGACAATCCACGGGGATTGTTCTGCAGGTCGCGATTTCCAGAACGAAAACGTTGAAACTAAAATGTGGTTTCTTTTGCAAAACGACCACCATACACACCATTCACCCTTCGAGTCGTTCCCGCAGCACTAGTGCCACAGCGGAACTTGTACTCGTGAATAATTCGATATTTTAAGTTTTCCATTTTGTAAAATGAGTGACGCAAGCGGAAAAAACAAATTAATGACGGTCATCGAAACACCGAATACATGAGTAAATAGCTGTACAAGTTTGAATTTGGAATTCCTTACCAAAGAGGAGAAATTCGTGATTAAAGTGGCCAGTACGAAAAACGCCTATTCAATATGTAAGGACCAATTTTTTTTATAGATTACGGGTGTAAACAACCAATCGGCGCCTTTTTTACGACTACCGACGCCCATATACATCCACATAATTATTATGCCGATGCGTTGCCCTCCTTACTCCCCCCCCCCATGGGCCAACGGCTACTCACAAATCGCACGAAACGCGACACTGAAGATGGCACTTTGCGGTGACATTATGTGAGCGAGAGGTACCTACCCGGTCGTGCCGGCCCAATTCAGTTGCATAGGAGGATGTAGTGTCATTCACTATGCATAGCACTACTTTCACCGATGCAGCATGGCACTGCCTCTTCCTAAAACTTAATAGAATAAATAATAGAATAATATAATAATATAAATAATAGAATAATATTTGCCGTTATTTACAGATAATTACCGCACCATTCTCTACAAATAACGCTTCGTGCGGCTGTTCAACTCACACTTGATAGGGCTTTTCTAAGCATCTGACGGATGTCTCAGTACGGAGTTATATAAAACAAACGTACTTCTTTTCGGACTCGAACTTATGCTGTGGAAGCGAAGAGAAGCCCTATACAGCTAGTAGTGATTA
>JAFELO010000958.1:814491-825835 GCA_017140195.1 Eumaeus atala | reverse complement strand
ATATATGTATACATATTTCTATACCTCCTTACGGATGCTTGCGATACGAAAACTAGGCGAATAGAAGTTAACAGGAATATAATACGTTACATTCAAATGTTCTTGTAGGTGCTATAGCGGCAGAGGTATCTCATGGCCAGTGCTTGAAATAAAGTTAAATTACTATAACATTGTATTCCAATCGTGTGGTCTGAACACATTCGTACTATATGTTGCATCTAGAAACCTATTCTATAATTCCACCAATTAGAGCTCCATAATAATTGTCTTAAAGATTGTAGATCACCCCTCCCATTCTTCGTACAAACTAACTCGGAACTACACGACCGGCTGGTTCCGTTAATAACGTAACGGTTAGTCCTCGTGTTACGCCAGAGGTTGAGGATTCCAATCCCAAAGACATGTATATCAATATGTTTCCGTTGCCTAGTACATGTAATAGAAGTCCTTATAATAGTCTATAAAGGGGACAACAAGTGGGGTAAAGGGTTTGTTACAATTTAATTAGGCTTTCATATATATTTATTCGAAGATGGTATTTCCACATTCACAATCCAGGACAGACTTAAAATGGTACAAGAACAACAGTGGGATTAAGACAGTTTTTAATTAGTATAAAGCGAGGGTATGAAGTCTTATCTGGGTAGTTGTCCGAGACTCCCGGTTGCAACTTGGATGGTCTTTTATATATATAATTTTTGTACCATAACCACTAATTGTCACGGATTGTCCTTCATTCCAAATATTCAACATTTGAAGAATATAGTAACATTAGATCTTCATGTTACATCTAAATCTAATAAACAAAAGAAAAAAAGGAGTAGAGCTCTGAAAAGGAACACACTACCAATAAGATTCCCATTCTCTTGGCTTCATGAGCCAACTAAAATGAGGCAAGATATAAACTTTGCTACAATTAAATAGAATTTAACATCAAACTTTCACACGAGGCATACTATTTAAACTAAAACATTATTGATACGGTCTATCAAAATAATAGCCGTATAGATCAAGTAAATACTACTATCAAAATTCATATACTTAAAAGAATTAAGAAATTTTAACATTAACATAAACTCACCCATTTGTATGAAATGATAATTCGTGCATTGTGACAAGAATATGTAGGTTCCCAGCATATTTTTTTAAACCATGATTTGGGAATGGCATATAACGTCAGCGATCACAATTATATCCATGCTCAACCTCTCCAAAAGGAAATGAGTGACATTTCTTCAACACAGAGAATATTAAGCCATATATACTTTATTTTATAAAATATTTGACTAACAATAAATATATTACCTACATCCTTACGGCACTTATCACAATTTAGCAGTACTGACGTGAAACTTAACTAGAACTAAGCGAGAGAGACATTGAAATTTGGTATCGCACTAAAAAATCATTTCAGTGGCCAAGTTTGTGAGCCCGAGCTTATCCTCACATAATATCGCTGGTTTTTGAAAACGTCAAAAGTCAATTTCAGGTCGCCAAGGCACGGAGGTGCCGTCCACGTACGCACGTACCACGTATGCACGGAGCACGTTAAGGCGTCGATATTGCGTCTGATTTCTCTCCGGTCGTGACGAATTGCCGTCCCATCGTAATAGAAGAATGAGGGAACAAGGATTGCCTGCGAACATATTTGTACACTACAACATGTCTGGCACAGTTTGCTAGTTTCTATAGAGATGGCCGTCGTTACATAGATTCAGCTAGAACAAAATTATTATTTTACTACTTGAATGTAAGAGGCAGTGTGATGCTGCATAGGCGGAGGTAGTGTCATGCATGGTACATGACACTGCATCATCCTATGAAACAGAATTGGGCCGGCACGACCGGGGAGGAAGTCTCGCTCACATAATACCACCCTTAAGTGACGCCTTCAGTGTCGCGTTTCGTGTGGTTTGTGAGTAGCCGGTGGCCCTTGGGGAGGGGGGTTCCTACGCATCGGCATAGTAATTATGTGGATGTTCATGGGTGTCAGTAGTCTTTGAAAGGTGCCTATTTCTCGTTTGTCCCCCTATACTATATAAAAATGATTTGAGTTTACTCTAAAGAGTAATTTTTTCATACACGTACCTTACGAGGTTTCATGAAGTGTTCCGAAATAATTTTTCAAATCGGGCTACTAATTCGTAAGATTAGCGTGTTTATCCAAACAAACCCTTTAGCCAATGTTAAAATTTAAGTTGAAGCTACCAACATAAGTATAAAGGACTAACCACACTGAGTCATGGACAATTGAACAGAGTGCTGTTAGCAGAATTTATGTAGCTCAGTATACGCTGTACAAAGGTAAAAGAAACTAATTATGTTTCCTTTTCATAGTAATAAGGACATAAAGAATCAACTAATGTATTCAAATTTAAAATGACCGGAGTATACTGATAAAATAATCTCAACAAATGCAGAAATAGTCACATTTCAATTATATATTCTTTGTACGCAAAAATTGCTCATTCGTAAAGTATAACATTTCCAGTACAATTTTTACATTGCGGAATATACAAAATCGGCTATTTCAAGTTACAACTTATTGTATATAAGCGATCCGCCCCGGCTTCACCTGCGAATAAATTATTATTATTAAATAATTATTCCCGAGGTAGATCTAAGTGTATACAGTTAGATCTACCTCGGGAATCATTCTATCCATGATATCTACATGATAATCCGTTGGGAATATCTTGAATCTGCAACATACAGACGTACAACTTATGGCGACTCTGTATTATAACATGAAGGTTAAAAGGTATTTAAATTTGACATTATATTACAGCAACGAACGAACTATTGTTCGTTCGTTGCTATTGCTTAGTTAATGAAAAGCTTTAACGGAAAGACTACATAGCGCTTGGGTAGATAAATTGATTTCGAACTCTGTTTGACGTTCAGTGAAGGTGATATATAGATACTGAATTTGTAATGGCTTTAGGGTAGAAAACTAAGGCACTCACACGCAGGTAAATAATATACTAATATATGCCATGTAGTCCCCATCAAGATTCAAGCATTGTCGTGGCGGTGGGGCTCAGTAGCATGGGGTGCACCCAGGCGAAGCCAATCGAACCGAGGGGGATGCTTTTGCACCCCTCTTATAAGGGAAAACAGGACGAGACGCCTTTGCGCACGGGGCAAGGGGCGACAATAGGAACCTCACCCCACTGCACTGTCCAAAGGTTGGTGGGAATCGGTCCCTCAGGGGGCTCAAGAGCGGTCGAGGTGCCCTAATGAATTGTTGTTACGGGGCGACTCACCAAATGTGGCACTGATGGCGTTTGCGGTGGTTTTTGTGGGTATTCGGCATTATTATGTGCCGCGAGCCCCACATACCACTGGACCCAGTGAAGGCGCGTAAATGCTTTTCCCCGCCTCCAATATACTGTATACCATGAAGTAAAGATTCTGAATAATTAATGGGCTCCAATAACTAGAAGGTCATCCATTCATATGTTTTTTTAAATACACTATTAGGCTTGCTATCGTGACGCTGGCTTTTGAGGCCCAGCAGCATAAGCATGGGTTCACACTCACTTTGGATGAAACCAGTTATATCAAAGGGACTACTTCTGTGCTCCTCCTAACATAAAAACGCTGGTCGGTGTAAGTAGTACTCTACTTGCTGGGGGCCCGTGCCCCCACCAAGTCGAGTAAAATATAATTTTACGTGATAACGTTTCTCTAATTGATCTGTGAACGTATCGCCCGATAGAGCGAAATAGATGACTTGTTAAGTTCTCTGGCTCGCAGGTTCCCCTATTCGTAACATTGTGATGTATCGTAACGTTACTAAGACATAATACTTTTTCTTCCACGCGTGGAATAATTTATACTCATATTGTAAGCTGAATAGTTTATTTATCGATATAGATCTAAAATCATTGAAAAAAAAACACAAGGGATGTCCTAAGGAATGTTGTGGGATTCATAGGGGTTTTCAGGTCAGTGGATTTTTTCTTTATTTTAGTACCAACATAAAGTGTGTGTAGATAATTTATGTTGAATATTTGTTTTATCAAAAAAAAATACGAAATTAGATTAACGCGAACGATTACGCTGCAAATCGATTAACAGGTGATTGATCGATAGTATTTCATGCATTTGAATTAATGATATTGAGATTTGTTAGAGATCCCATCACCAGACGAAATTTCTACAAAACCAAACCTAATAATTTTTCGCTAAAAAGAGAATAAAAGAAATCTATTCCCCTTGGTGGAAAAGTACAATTCAAATTCGTCCAATTTTCATTTTTCTTACGAAAACTTATAAAAACTGGAAGGCTTTATGTATTTTAAAACGGGCTTGGCCCACTACTCATTTCCACAATTGTTACTAATGTGTCGCTAGCATCGACAGCGTCATCCACTATGAACCCATCGATATGATCGCAGGGTGCCCGTGGGAAAAAGCTAAGACAGCTTGGGGACACGCAACAAATTTAATCAGAAGAAAATAGGAGGAGTAGGAAGTAATTCCAATTTGGCTAAAGCCTTATGTCTGTATTATTGCAAAAGGGGGAATATCGTCACCATTTTATAAAAGAAAGCGAGCTCGGGCAAATTGCAAAGCGTATCGCAGTATGCAATTTGTCGGGCGCTAGTTCATTTCACTAGTATAAATTTAAGTGCACAATGCAAATTAACTATAGCATGCAACGGCAAATGTTTTGGCAAATGTTACATTGCCGTTGCATGCTATAGTTACTTCCCGGCAAGAAATAGACGAAGCTACGTGTAATGTAACACGGCATGTATTTACAATGTAATCTCATTTACTAAGCAAACAATCTCTATCTTACGTCGGCTCTACAAACTTTATAAGCGACAATTAGACAGTTTTTCTGAGCGCAATGTTTACATCCAACCTACAATAATATTTACATTGATAATGTGGAGCGTTTAACTCCAATTTGCATTCCTCTCATCTTTCAACATCAAAAGGTTACCTATCGTGGTAGTACTGGTCGGGCCGCTTCCCTAAAAGACTTTTTTATGGCATAGGAGGAGAAGCGCGCAGATAGAGATTGGTGTCTACCGAGGCCCATAAGCATCCGCATAATTAAATAGGAAGAGGTAATGCCATGCTGCATAGGAGGCGGTAGTGCCATGCGTTGTGCATGACACTACATTATGCTATGCAATAGAATTGGGCCGGCACGACCGGGGAGGTACCTCTCGCTCACATAGTACCGCCGTAAAGTAACATCTTCAGTGTCACGTTTCGTGCGCTTTGTGAGTAGCCTGTAGCCCTTGGAGTGGGGGAGGAGGGCACGCATCAGCATAGTAAGATGTTCATGGGCGTTGGTATTCATAAAAAGACTCAGATTGCGCCTTTGCGCCCTATTATATAAAAAAAATTGGCTATGCAGATTTGATGTCCTTTTCCAATAGCTAATTTATTAATTACAATTATATTGGAATTGAAATTTTATTGTAAGTAACCATTGCAGTAAGAGGTAGTGCCATGGATAATTGCGGCAGAATTGGGCCACAGCGCTACGACGCATTGGAAAATAAGAACTATACCGCCGCGTTTTATACGCTTGTGTGTAGCCGGTGGCCCAATGCGAAGATAGAGTAAAGGTCCCATCTGCATATGCAAGTGCTGATGGGCCCCAGCTGCTCGTTTGGCCCGCAAGGCAATAAGAACATAACATGTTACAACAATACGTCATCCGCTCATCCGGCCGCGCGTCGTTATGTTTCCTATAATAGTTTTACGTTATAGTAATCGAAGTAAAATGACATTTAAAGTTGTATAAATTTTACTAAAATCGATCTTGTAGAGATAAGGGCGAATTTCGTACACCGAGATTTTTATACTTTAAGATAGACACTTTAGTTCTTAGAGTGTAAGATTTATACACTTTAAGACCTTTGTAGAACACTACTTAATACTTTAACGAAAGCATGTAGATAGAATAGCGTTTAAAGGAAAATTGGAATATTACAGTAAAAAAATAGAAAAGTAATTAAGAATCTTCCATTACACTCGGAGCTTTGTTTGTTAAAAACTAATGGATTTTTAACCTCTTGAACCATTAATTGTGCTAGCGAAGATAGATCGTTAAAATTGCCGTAGAAATTATCTACCGTTTCAATGCGAGTCGTAGTAGAAGATTCTTAACGTTTATAGGCGCAAGAGTGAGTCGATAGAGGTCATGATGATGGTGATTACGAATTTGACCTGTTTCAAGCAGCTGAGATGACAATCTCCATTGATAGATCAGTGGAAAAAGGAAACCTAGTGAAAATTATGATTATGATGAAGAACGTGACGTGTTTCCTTTATTTGGCAAATGTTTTATAGGCTGTTAGAGACATATATTAAAAAATGAAATGCCAAAAGCAATGAACATGCCACATAACATTCACAAGGATCCATAAAAAATTTGTCTATGTCACCTGACAAAACGAGTTCACCCTTTGATATGGTGTTTGCGATCATAACTTTATCAATTAAGAAGAGAAACAGTACATTTTAAAGATTTATTTTCTTAATTACAAACGCTATGATAACAATATTTATGGGAATATAAACACATAGTTATAGTAAGTGCGTTAAGTGGTGAATTTCTATCTGTTTTATATCAAGGCCTACATGTTCTCTGGTTGTACACTTACCCACCTCCACCTATGCTCTTACCCACCTCTCGGTATACGGACACCACAAGGGCAGAAGTCGTCATCGGCCTCGTCAGTCCTGATCTCGATGCAGCTGCGTCGTTACCTATCCTTAATCTTCGCGTGCCATGTATGCGCAAATGTCCTCAATTGCCTAAAACTATGTTCCGTTGCGACCAAATCCTGGTGCGAGACTGGGCCCACTAACGTCCATTGGATGCCGTCCAACATGATATTTTACACTATTTTATACAAGTCATATTCCCACAGTACATGGTCTCTGGTCTCAGCTTCATGACCGCAAGGACATGATGGCCGGTTACACAACGCTATCCTGTGCATGCGACCTCTAAAGCACCCGTGCCCTGATAGTATCTGCGAAATTGCGAAATGACGTACTCAGGTCCATCCATTATTTTGGAAGGAGCAGTACAGCTCCGTCCGCACACGTGGCCCAGAGTGACTGCCAAGTGGAGATGACATCGCCCACGATGGCGCTTTTCCTTTTCTTGCGCTCCTTGCCCTTGAGCCCCGCGCACTCCTCCTGAACGCGTCCCGATTGACGAACTTCTAGATCGGCAGGCAGAACGCTGGCCAATATTGGTCGTGCCGCACTGCTGCATGACCTGTAGACCTTCGTTAACAAAATCAAAGCTGGTCTTTGGGTGCGTAATAATGCACTACGTATAACGTACAAGTGAGAGCGTCGACACCAAAGCGCTGCAGTATATGTCAGGATTACAACATTGGTTCCGTGGTACGGGAACCTAAGTGCAGGGTACTTCACACCCCACGAGGAGGTAGAGACACGTGAGACCTGCAGCGCTTAGGATCTAGCATCGTCTATGCGTACCCCAAGCACCTTGGTCACAGATACACTCGCAATCGAGGTACCATTCATCCTAATGGTCGGTCCACTTTTAAAACGACCATTAACTGTCATAGTCTGGGACTTGGCTGCGGAAAATGTTACTCTATTACGAGTCCCCCAATCCCATAGACTGTTCAAGATCGTGGAACATTTCTGCTCGATAACAGCGCGCAACGGTGCCTCGATCGCAAGCGTCAAATCGTGTGCCTATGCCACAAAACTGACACCCTCTGGTCGGCAATTTAAGGATATCGTCCAGGAGGTCGTTTCCATAGTGTGGGGCCCAATACCGAACCTTGGGGCAGCCCATTGCAAAAACCTTCCAAAGCGTGGAAAAAAAAAGGTAAAGGCCAACTGTGAAGCTAACATAACGGTTACAGAAATAACTTACGAGATTCTGATAGATGTTCGGAGAGATGCCGGTTTTAACAGTATCATTGGCCACCATGCATTACCGAAGGCTACGAAGATGTTCAAAAGGACGAGCTGGACGTACTTATATGTAGAATTGTATACTATCTCGAACACTGATTTTAATGCGCTTACATTTGACCCTCTAACGAATCTATGCTGTCTTTCAGAAATACCACGACGCAAACAGGGAGCGCAAGTAATTATGAGGCGTTCTAAAATTTTTCCTAGAATCGGCAGTAAAGTGATCGACCGGAAGGCCTTCGGATCTGCTAGTGACTTGCATTTCCCTTTGGCAGCACTATCAATGAATCTAACTTCCAGATATCTGGAAAGACCCCTTCTTTGATACCGCTGTGTACATCAGCATCATTTCTCCGGAAGAAGCCGTTGCCAGACTTTCCTGATAAATATTTTAAGTGACCCCGTCTATTCCGGGACTTGCATTCGGTAAGCTTCTAATAATGTGGTCGTCTACACTTCGGGAAGGAGCTCCTGAATCCCTACCGGAAGAAGTGCATGTAGCTGCAACTCGCACTTGTCGATGATTTTTGTTGTCGGTTTCTGTTCAATCGTCTGGGCAAAGGGAGTACAGGAGCTGATGCATAGCAGTTTCGATGTTGTCAGAATAACCCTATAGGAGTTTTCCTCTCTACTGTCCTACTGCTATCAAGTTTTAACGGTAGAAGAAATAGATAAAAATTATAATAAATATACACTAATTAGAAATACCGTTCTTTTTTATCCCAAATAGTTGTCTTCCCTTTAAGCTGACAGCACTTTCTAAGTGCGGCTATTAGCAAATAGATGGCGCTATTTACTAGGAACCAATTCTATATCCTAAGAGAGCATATTTCTATCGTATTAAACAAGAAAAATGTTTGAAACTATTATTAAAACAAAATTAACACTGTAACAATATTGATTTAATATTAAGATTACGCGTCCCTTCACTAAAGAAACTAAATAACTTACAGTTTGTGTCCAGGTTGTGGGTAGAAAAATAAATTCCTTACCACGCACTTAGCACTTTCGAATAACTTTTAGCTACGAAAACGTATTGATTACGTAAACTGATGCGTTACTAAGATCACTATAACCCTTGTAAACAACACACAATGTTAAACTGGTTGAAAAGTAGAAAAACAATACCACTTTTTCGTAATACTTGAGCGCAGCGCGTACGAACACTGTCATTTTGAGAAGAGCCGGACGACAAACGCTCAACCGACAAATCTCTAGTTATATAGGAAAAGCCTTGTATTGGCAGGGGACCAATGACATGTGACATATTCCTGTGACGTGTAAACTGATGAGATGGTGCGATGCCCCGAGATAAATGTCTTCTGGAAATGGTTTTGGAATTTTTTTACCAAACAGTTTACTTCAGTGGTGAGCTTGCTGTCTGGGAGAGGGAAGTACATGAAACCACATAATGTCCAGAAATTATAAATAACAAGTTCACAGAAGTACTCGCATTCAATCAACTCTTTTGGCGATATTTCTACAGGTATTATGGGCGATCTTCATCCAAATTAATTTCAATAAAACTCTGAGCTACTAACGCTAAGTAGCACCACCGCTGGAACAAGAATCTGACAATGCCGATTTAGTGTAGGGCCTCTGACGTAACACAAAATAAAGAGACATTGAAATGTATACGCCTATATCCTCAATTTTGAAGGGAATTGAGAGTAAACAAGATTTAAACATGCGACGTATAGGTACACCAAGAAGATGAGCTTTGTTCACCAAGTTACGCCTTATGTATATTAAAGGGCGTGCCCTATCTACCTTTTTGAATTGATCGGAGAATCATTTATCAAACATGTGTGCAAACTGTTAGAGATAAGAAAAGGAGGAAAAATTTGAGATACAATAGAAGTGTTTATTGAGGTACGTGCACATACTCGTTTATATATTACTTTTTTATTTTTGATAAAAAAGAAAAGAGGAGGTAGTCTAAACAAGTTTCGCTGTTTTGTTGGCTGAGTTTTTGTGTGAGAAGTACGGAACCAAAATTGCTAGGGAGAGCTAGCTTTATTATATTAGTTCACGCGTAAATCGCTTCTGATGTCAATGCCTGGAAATGTTCAAGGCTTCATTATAATAGTTCATGCATAAATCCGACTGATGTCAATGCCTGTAAATGTTTTAAGTTTAATTATAATAAATAATTCATGCGTAAATCGCTTCTGATGTCAGTGCCTGGAAATTTTTTAAGCGTTTTTATAATAGTTCATGCATAAATCCATCTGATGTCAATGCCTGGAAATGTTTTAAGGTTTATTATAATAGTTCATGCGTAAATCCGTCTGATGTGAATGCCTGGAAATGTGTTAAAATTCCACACTTATTACTTTGCGGTTGATAACAATCATGATCAAAGAAGAATTATGTTGGCCATTGCAACCTTAAATACGGGACATGTTAAACTTCAAGTCCGGCTGGACTTTAATTTAGTGTGTCACCCGATGTATCCACCCAAGCCCGGTAAATTCATTATCTTTCGTCAAACAAACCGGCCGACTGAAAGCAATGGATTCGAAGTAACCGCTCACAGGGTATTTTGTATTTCAATAAAGTGGGCGAAGTATCTCGCTAGATAACGCTCAGTGTTTCCGGGACCATATATATTACATCGATCTTGTGGATATGTGATACTTCCGCGCTTTCAAAATGTTTGGCCACAATTTTTTGGCTTCACTTTATTTGTCTTTATACAAGAAATATAGAAGGTTGATTATTTGTGTAGTGTCGTTTAAGTATATTTGTAAAAGGTAGTACCATGGCACTTCCAACTGCACATTTCCATCCTTATGCTATAAAAAACGTATTATATTTTACAGTACATGTAAGAGTGAATTTGACACGACCGGGTTCCTCTGCGACTCTCGCTATGATGTCACGTTTCGTGCGGGTTGTGCATTTCTTCTTCATAACAATAACGTCGGTCGGTTCATAACAAAATGCTCGAACTGACCGTGTACCATTTTATAATATGAAAAATCGTTTCGTGTTTTATAATAAAAACACATAATACAACATTCATACACATAGTCTTTACGAGTATTACCGTTTAAAACCTAATGAGATGTCTGATAATTTTTCACTTTGTAGGTAGGTATAATCAAAGACATATAAAAATTTGTTCATTTATCTTTTATGAATAACGGCTTTATTGATATGCATATAAGTAACAAATTTTATTAGTCGCTATTCAACTAAAACTAGTAATTATAAAATGAAAGTCTTTATTACCAGTTTCGAGATATGATATTCCAAGCGCTTAGGCTTTCAATGAAACTGTCTCAGCGCTCCAATAAAAGCAACAGTATAGCAACTATGATTTAATCCAGTACTCTTGAGATAAAGATTCATCACAGTAAACTGGTTTTATGGCAGTCAGATGATGCTAGTTCTTATG
>JAFELO010000958.1:797799-814305 GCA_017140195.1 Eumaeus atala | reverse complement strand
CTAAATAATTCTCCATATTAAAACATGGATTAAAAGTGGCTTTTGTTTCAAATCTAAGAAAGCCTAAAGACAACAATTCAATCTGTGAACAAAAAAAATCTAAATGGATATTTAAAGAACTTTGTGAATGGATGAATATGAAATTTGTCACACTGAAAGATTGTTCGGAGGAGTTTTTTTTTTAAGAGTTTGGGGCAAACGAGCAATCGTAGCCTTTTTACGACTACCGGCGCCCATCAACATCCACATAAGTACTATGACGACGCGTTGCCCTCCTTGCCCCCCTCCCAATGGGCCACCGGGTGAGTACCCGGTTAGACACACACACCGCACGAAACGCGACACTGAAGATGTCACTTTACGGCGGTATTATGTGAGCGAGAGGTACCACTCCGGTCGTGCCGACCCAGCTCCGTTGCATAGGAGGATGTAGTGTCATGCACTATACATGGCACTACATCCTCCTATATATCTCCGATATGCGGAGAACTAAAATTTAACAATAGATTTACATTTCGAATTAAATTTAACGAAAGTGAACAAAGTGCTTAAACTATTGTAATACACTATTTTGACATTTGATTTTTAGACACGACTCTACTACTCGCGTATTACATGCAATGTTAAGTTTATATTAAATATAAAAAGGTTTTACAATGAAACTGTATTCGAAGTGAAATTATGTTTTATATAATTGCGATCAAGTGTTCACTTCACCCCTGGGCGAATGTTAGTATGATACGAACATACATACAGCTCTGTGGGATGAACAAAATGTTTTATTCTCGCACATATATAATGAAGAAGTGTATTCTTAATCTACGACAGGCGATTATGAATCTGAATTTGAGACTGATAACGTTCGATACATCATAACTTGTAACATTAGGGCTTTCACTACAGTATAAAACGTCGTCAGTCTTTGTTATCGAGTGTGTTATATAAGTCTCACTATATCCCAAAAACCGATTTACAAATACTTGTGCCACATCCAACCCTGTTACATATATTTTGATATAATTACATAAATCTATACATTTAATAAGTTCAGGTAAGTTAGGTGGAATCTGCTCATGGAAAACATTAGAAACAAATACATGGAAAACATTAGAAACAAATAGAGTAGGTACTTAATGTGTAGTAATAAATAAAAAGCTGAAGTCCACCGTTTATAGGACCGGAGTGACGCGGACAAAACTGCGGGGTGGTGCTGATAATCGATTATTCTAACAGTTTTTAGTATTTTTGTCTCTAACTGTTTACTAGAGTCCGATCGAACTTTCGGTTTCAGTTTCGGCCAGTTGCGGATAAAAATCTAGTTTCGGCCAGCTGCTTAAAACCGCTGTTCGACCATGAAATTTATCATAGCAGTCTACTTACAGTAGAAATAATCCTAACAGTCTAAGCCAAGAAAGTAGACCTAAAGCTACTAATCAACACTTTATATTACAGAGAAAAAAACATGTTCAATTTATATTGGTAAATTATTTAATATAAAACGAGCGAAATATGCTTTTAAAAAAAATCTGTATGGAATAGGAGGGCCAATAAGAATCGGAGCACTTTGAAGACAACCGTCGCACGTGGATCGTATTATTCCTCTTCCTCTCCAACTAGCCTCCGGCTACTAACAGGCTTGACGAAATGCAATAGCATAGATAGCTGTCACTTTGCCACCATGGTTCATGTCTTGTCGTGGCGGTGGGGCTTACTAGCCTGTAGTGCGGGGTAACCCCACTAAGGTGAAGTTGGTCCCTTAAGGGGCTGACTAGCCGTCGAGGTGCTATGATGATTTGTTATGATTTATTATATGATGTGGTTTTCGTGGGTATTCGGCACTATCAAGTGCCGCGAGACCCACACACCACTCAACCCACCCAGAGCCGGTGAATGCGCGTGAATACGTTTCCCCGCGTCAACAAAGAAAGTACGTGTCACTTTACGGCCATGTCATGTGTGAGGTACCTCCCTAGTCTTGCCGACTCAATTTCGCAGCATGACACTACACCTTATCCTTTTGTGTCTGGTTTACTAGATAGTATAGGTTTGAATAGATTCGGTTTTATTATTGTATGAGCGATGATGCAATATAGCAATAGCACTAAAGCTTTTTAATTGTGCGTATTGAAATGAAAGCCGTTATATCACAAGACCTTACGGCCTAGCGTGGTGTGATATGTCCACAGATATTATTATTATTATTTTTATGCTAATTCTATATCTACAATTTTAGATTCTATCATATCTTGATATATATCTTGAGTTACATAGTATGCATTTTGTTATGATTGAACAAATTAATTGTGTCAGTGGCGACACGCGAATGGAGTTTTTTACCCCTTAGGACTAAATATGATAAAAAGTAAAGGGTACACATGAGGGGTTTTTTTATGGAAGGGTCCTACTACTGGTTGGCGGCGCTATTGCATTGCTCCCGCCTCAACAGTTCAACGGACTAGCGAAGACTTTTGTGTGGCATGAGGCGTTGGCCACGTAAACGTGATAAAGCGTAAAATGTTCCGCTGAGCGTTTTGAAAATCCAAGAACTTTTTTTTTGTAAACCCGTGTGAATAGAAACCGATTCAGCATAACAAGCATTTACGTCGTTCACACATTTTTCACTTCAGGGCCATCTCCGTTTGATAAGTCTCCGGTTACGTATCGGGTTATATGAAACAAGTAAGCGAGTTTGTAAATGGACCGCCTGATTAGCTACATAATTGTTATCTGTGTATCGCAGTTCATCTTGATTGACCACCGTGTCGGCGGTCTTTAGAATCAAGATGAAGAGATCAGGTGGCTCAGAAACAAGAAAATTCCGATTGGAATCCATGTGCCTCCAGTAAGTTTATTTTTCCCCTTTTTTTCAAGTCCCTTTCTTTTGTGAAAACAAGCTATTATTGGGAGCATAGTAAAGTGCCGAGCAAAGAAGTATAAATAAATTCTCAACAAGATCAATATCAATATTTTTGCAACAAAATTTAGTCACATCGAGGGTTTGTTACAAATAAGACGAGATGAGAATAAATCCCCTGCAAATAACATGGTATTAGTAAAAGCTGTAATCCCTAAAGGTATTAGGGACTATCTTAACACATAGTACTTTACTCTAATTAAGCTTGTGGCTTCGAAGCAAAAGTAAATCCCAGTAAACATTGTTGTAGGTTCATCCCGTTTAAAGGCGCTGCCATCCCGCGAACGCACGCTTAATGACTCTTCTGCTTCACTGGGTTTCTAATTAAATAGGATAAATAACGACATCAAGAACTGCCAAAGCATATCAATTAATATATCTATACTAATATTATAAAGAGGAAACATTTGATAGATTGTTTGTTTGTCTTGGAACAACGATTTGAAAAAAATCTTTTACTATTAGAATCGTACATAATCTCTGTACAACATATTTTCTAAAACGGTCATTATGAAAACTTCGATAACGTAACCAAAGGTATGAAAAAAATATCAAATTAAATGCTTATGTCGCAGCTGTAGAAGTTGTTGACAATTAACTGACCCTAATGGCGTCGTTCTGACATAAATGTTTACGAGGCTGAAATTAATTTTTATACATTTTGTAAATCAATTATTTTTTGCCGTATTTTGTGAAATATCTGCGCGAAGCTGAGATGGACTGCTTGTTTGAAAAATGTACTATTTACGTTGTGCCATATGGGAGGAAAGTCATACATTAGTTTTTGCGTATTTTCCTCCAAAGTAAGAACTTTTGGCCCAGACGAAAGAGGGCCCCCACAGAGATGAAAGTTCATTCTTTCGGCGTCGGTAGGAAAAAATATCTCCTTGCGAATCGGAAGCTCTTTGTTTTAGATCGGCTCCTCTATGTTCTATAAATAAAATCTCATAGTAGGATGTTTATCCGGGCTTATTTCCGAAACTAATGGACCGATCCTAATGAAATTTCACAGAGATATGATGTTATTTTCTAACATAGAGCCCTTTTAGGTGATTTAAGCTTACTGTGTCAAGAAAACTTATAAAACTCGCGTTTTTATACCATTCAGATAATAAAATTAAAAAGTAACAGATACAGCAAGCTGACCTGCTACTGGATGAGCTAATTATCCTATGAAACATTCTCCATCCCGCTGACCTTGCACATGCAACTGTCTGTCTTTCTATCCTGAAATTTTAATGTAACAAACGAATCTTTAGATTCCTGTAGAGTATAATAGTTTTCATCCGTACAGTTTCCAAAATGGACGTTGGTCCCGGTACTATGAAGGGCTTAATATTATCTTATATACAAAATTGTCATAGTGTTAGTTACCTTACTCCTTCGAAACGGCTTTATCAAATTTTATATGGATATTCAGTAGGTCTGAGAACCGGTTTCTATCTATTTTAGGTGTTGTTCATCAAACCCGACAAAACAACGTTTCCCGGGTTTTGCAAACGTTGTTCTGCCGGGTCAGGGCAGGTACTAGCTGTAGTGATAAAACCTTGGGGAAGGGTCATTAATTGGGTCCCATTTTTGTCGGGTCTCACTTTTATCCTTTAGGTGTGAAACCTTAAGAACATGTGAACAATCCCTCACATAAATGAAAGTGTGAACATAATGCAAGAACAAAAAGGAAAACCGTCTTATTCCTTTACGAGATTTGGAATAGTAGTGAACCTTATTTTTTGATACACCAAAGTAAGAAATCTCTCAATATGCGAATAAAGATTGAAGGGTTATGTTATTATTCTATTCATAATTCAATTTCCCTAGTAAAAATAATATTCTATTTCAAATTATATACGGAATCCTTACGTTGATGTAGTCTGGACTCTAGACAATGAATGGCAAGGTTACAGAAGGTCTCATTTTTATATAGTTATATTTGTATAATACGGTCTGATCAACACAAGGTATTATGACATATGTTTTAGCGACGAATGATTATATATGTGAACATGAATATTTTGGAGCCATTATCAGCACTGGCTTCCTGATTTGTGAACTGAACACAGGGTCAGTGGTCAGCTTATTTACACGGGTAAATAAGCTCGAATACATTCGGATATAACGTAGGTCTTTACGGTTACGGTCCCTTTAATGATGTAATGTGTATTTTAATATAATCTGTGTCTCGTTTAGTTTTGCAAAAGCAACGCGCCCAGTCTTAACAGCGGTCGCACTTAAATGATTTAGAGTATTTCATAGCTAACCCGTGTACTTAAGTTTAAGTCTTCAAGAACATGAGTAAATGCTGTTTTCAGTAGATAGATAGAAATCTGTCGATGCATTTGACTACACTAGATACACTTTTGACATATTTTGGGTGGATCTTAGATAAAAATTTTATACCCAGTAAACAAGTGCATCGATAGAACATTGAAAACCATCATTGCAGTCATCGAATAGAAAATATTTTATTGATAGTGAGAGTTGAATATATTTTCAAAAAGACTACTATTAAGTATGGCCCATTGGAGAGGAGGGCAAGGTACCTGCATAACAATAATGCGGATGTCTATGGGAATCGTTAGCCGTTAAAAAGCCCTGATCCCTCGTTTGCCCTATATAAAATATAAAAGTAATTTCGTAAAGATGATGTCTAGCAATTGTTATACATATAAATTCTTCTATTCTGGTAATAAACGTTTGCAAACCCGGAAAGCTTTGTTTTTCCGGGTTGGGTGAACAACCCTTATCACTGAAAATAGATAGTAGCCGGTTCTACTAATATGACCTACTGAATATGCATATAAAATTTCATAAAGCCGTTTCGAAGGAGTAAGGTAACTAACAACATGACACGAGAATTATATATATAAGATACTATAATAAGCCCTTCATAGAACCGGGATCGACGTCCATTTTGGAAACTGTATGGATGAAAGCCGTATTGCTCTACAAGAATCTATAGATTCTTAAAATTTTATCCTTATCGCTTGTTGTATTAAAATTTAGGGACAGAAAGACAAAAGGCAATCGTATACGCAAACTCAGTGGGATGGAGATTGTTTCATAGGATAATTAACTGATCCAATGGTGGGACAGCTATTACGCCTGGCTGTATCTGTTACTTTCTAATTTAATTGTCTGAATGGTATAAAAATGGGAGTTCTATAAATTTTGTTCACCCCTTAAGCTTAAATCACCTAAAAGGGTTCTAAATTAGAAAAAAACATCATGAAACTGATAATAAAAAGCCTTGGAATATTCATCCTAAGTTCGTAAGTTAAAAATACAGTCTCGGATAGTAAAGAATTGATTCCAGTGTTATTCAGTCGACTCGAGCGTTCATGAGTACAATTGAGTCGACTCATTCTATCGCTTTATGAGTCTTAACACTGAGTTAGTATGTAACTTCCCATCAGTGAGATTCTCGCTACTTTTGCCACGCCTACTAGTATTTCGTTCAACGCCTACGTTCAACAGTGGACGGCTATAGGCTGATTCATATATTCATTCATTCTACTTACTGAATGAATGAATGAATCAGCCTATAGCTTTTTTCGCAATGTTCGCAATTTTGAAATAGAATGTATAATTTCACTCGTTTTTTTCTTGCAGGCAAAATTTATTTGTCCTAGGTCGTTCCACGTTGCAATTTTATTCCATGACACATAATGTTTGCGGTGTTATCACTACTGTTGCCGGCAGCTAATTTTGAGGTTTGGCTCATTAGCCGATGGAGCTCTTTCAACTTACCGTAACAAAGTGATACTATAAAGGTCTCTTTAGAGGTACTATTCCCTAAAAATTCTTACTCATGAGCTACCTCTACCTCACATTTGGCTCATCGTATGCAAAAATAAATAGACTCGAGATTTAATCTTCTACACCTGTCTAACCGGCTACCTTCGGTCTTCATTATCTAAGGTTTGCTCGGACTAACTTTTGAAAGGATTTTTTTGACGCATTGAGCATTTTTGGGAACACAAAAATCATGGAACTCGCGTCATCATCACGTCATGCTTTTCGTCATGCGGCTCATTGCCGCAGCTATGCGCGATGTGCCTATAGTTCAATCTTTTCGAAGATTTTAGATTTAAGATTAAATTTTGCACAGATATACATACACAGTACACATATATAATCTGGAGTCAATTTATTTGTCATAAAAATCCCATGAAAAAGTTTTACACAGGTTAAAGGCACAGGAAGTATATTTATATATTTTGATTACTGCTGACCTTCTCGTACTAACTTCGCTATGTACAAGTATTATGCATCCTTCGAAGTCAACTGTCTCTAACGTCTCAATAACTAATTAAGCCATGCTTTGTATTCATGTCGCTGTCTACTAATTAACCCGTTTTTAGGTAATCAAAGACAGAAAGAGACAGATATTAGAGTAAGCGACTCCTTGTGTCCAATGTGTCTTCACGATTTTTGGGCTTGTTCTGAGATCATAATGTACAGGATTTACGATGTCAGAACAAGCTCAAAAAAAAAAATTAGTAAAGTTAAGGAGTTGTTAAAAAACTTTTATGTGGTAGACGAAAAGGATTTCCATCGACACACATCTGGAATAAGACCCCCTTCCCAGGCTGTGTAATAATAATTCTACACTTTACAGATGTTTACATCCTCAAATGATGTAGTTGGTTTGTGATTCTCGATAAACACTTACTGTCAAGAGATCTGACACTGGCCCTATTTACCCGACTGCGTCGAGGGACAGTAATGTTTTCGTACGTATCTAAGTACGCTTCCACGCTCCTTGCTACAGCTTGACGGGCTTGTACCTTGGTGTGTTTTAACGTTACCTTGTCCATCTTGTTAACGCGTTATCTGTCTTGGTAACACGAGTGACAATGGGAACATTGACAAGTTTCATACCATGCATAACATATGAACATGTCTATTGTTTAACTATTGAGTATATTGTCGGGACAGAGTTTCCTGTCACGTTGTGTGTTAAAATATATTTTAAGTCGGGTTATTTATAATTAAACTACAGATAACAAAGTATAACGGGAGACAGATAACCCCACTGAAAAACAGGGCCTGGATTGATGCTTCAACAAGTTATACACTGTTACACACATTTTGAGAAAATTGATCATATACCTACAGACAGCTTTTACTACAATTTATTTAATATTAAAAGTTAATAATTTATTTCAGTGCTTAGACACTATAATATATATAGGTAAAACTTGGCTTATGCAAATTGATAAAATTCGCTAAATTGTTCACTAAGTACGAAAATTACACCGTAAAATTTCTACATAAAATGGGTAACTTAAATTAATTGTTATTTTTCTCATACACGAACACAACATTAATTTACTATCGAACCTCATAATGAATTAAGGTGGTCGCAGCTTGAAGTAAGGGACACGGTAGGTAACGGTAAATAAGTGGTAGGACCATTACCTACCCTATGTGGTTGCGCGAGACCATTAATTAGGTTTATTGTTTAATAAAACGACAATAAGTGAAAATCTTGCTTATGCACATACACAAAAACTCCAATGAATTGCCTAAATTATGTCACTATTTTCACAAAATTTGTACACCTCATGATATCGATAGAAACCAGTAACAGCCACAGGACAATGACCGGAGCACGTCAGCTGCATGGTCGACTAGTGGCACAGCCGTATAGCAAGAATTACAATGACAATTTGGTAAAATTTTTGGTAATCAGCTTTTTACATATTCGCGATCAGAATCGATTACTGAATACGCTCTGTGATTTTGTACAGTATCTGAAAAAGCACCCTTAAAAACCGGCACAGGCCATATCATTGTGCTAGTATATGTAAACAAATGCGCTCTCTACTTTCACATTCCCCAATTCCTTTATTCCGATAGAATGGTAATCTGACACGACAGAAAATAATCAGGTGCAAGATCGTCGTTTTAACTAGCTTTCCGAGGCAAGGCGTATCACACAACTTCTGGACTCCAGAATGTCTTATTTTTTCTCAAATGGTAATCCAGGCCTTTGCGATCGGTCCTCCCCATGCTTCAAGCCTTGTCGTGGCGGTGGGGCTCAACAGCCTGGGGTGACTGAGACACCTTGGGCGAAGCTAATTGAACCGAGGAGGTGTACGCTCTTTGTACTCCTTTTATAAGAAGAGAGGACTAAAGAGCGCCGAGGAGGCGCTCTTTGTACCCCTGTGGTGCGGACAAGCCCATCTGTGGAGGTGGCGTCGGTCCCTTAGGAGGCTGACTAGCCGTCGAGGTGCCCTGATGATTTGCTGTTCCGGGGCGCCTCACCAAAGGAGGCACTGATGGCATTCGCGGTGGTTTCTGTGCCGCGAGCCCCGCACACCACTGGACCCCCACCCGGGGCCAGTGAAGCCGCGTAAATGCGTTTCCCCGCGTCAACAAAAAAAGCCTTCGCGATTGGTGGTCGATCGGGATTATGAATGATAGAATGAATAAACTGACGTGGCCAAGATATTAAATTAGTACACTGAGTCTTTCTTTAAACGTACTTATTAATAAACTGACGTGGCCAAGATATTAAATTAGTACACTGAGTCTTTCTTTAAACGTACTTGTTAATAAACTGACGTGACCAAGATATTAAATTAGTACACTGAGTCTTTCTTTAAACGTACTTATTAATAAACTGACGTGGCCAAGATATTAAATTAGTGCACTGAGTCTTTCTTTAAACGTACTTATTAATTATCAGATCATGAGCGTATAATCTAGAGATAAATCGTTTGCATTGCTCGAAGTTTCTATTAGACCTGCCCATGATATGCCCATTAACACACTCATATGTAGATGCATATCCTTCCTACACCTCATCTCCCCATTGGGCTAATCAGAGAATATACAAATCGCGACAGCAGCAATCACTTTGAACGGAGGGTTCATGATAGGCGCGCTAGTCCGATTTTGCTGCAATGCTTTACCTATTAATAATATTTAGAAGTAAAATAATTATAATATTTGTATTCTATTTAGTCTAAATTCTAAGAAGATTAAAATGCCAACTGACACAATGAAGCTCATGTTCAAATAATGAGAAAATGTCCTAAAACTATATGTATGACCAAAATTTTGATCGTGCCAATAAGCAGAGTATCCTAGGGACTGCTGCTTCTGTAATTTTTAGCAGAAATAGCTTAGAACTATATACTTCTAGAATACATATAAATACACGCACACACACACTTGCACACGCACACGCGTACACTCCCACGCGCTAACTCGCAATCGCACACACGCATTCACGCAAGCAGGCACGCATGATCTTATTTATTATTCTTGGATTACGTTATGTTGTGTAATACATGCGCATGTTCCTTTTGCGTATGATACTTTGATATTATATTACAAATAACTTTATCGGCTGCCTCAAGTTTAATATCATATAATATTAATACCAGACAACAATTATTACGTAAGACACCAAAAATCTTTAATAAAATGTATATGTAATAGTAAAATAGTCAACTTTATGCGTGCATTTATATAATTATATAGTTTTATCTTAGGTATTTACTTGTTACTAACCTTTAGAAAAGTCCGACTGCAGACTGAAACGAATAAAACAAGTATCAAGTTCGGGTCCCATTATTTTTAAGTACTAGCAGCTACTAACTTGCCTTGTTTTTACATTTAAATTTCAATCAGTTTTACACATTAATCATCCATAATATACATATTTTACAAGTTTAATTAGATACTTTACTAACTATGGTGGGCTTTCTATGAAACTATATATTCGTTAAACACATAGATATATAATAGATTTCTTAATCCTATGGATTTATAGATATTTTATTATATGACTTTGACTAGTGGTAAACATGTTCATCCGTAGTCGTAAGGTTCCGGGTTCGAATCCGGGTCAGACCGAATAGTTATTTCGATTTTTCAATTTCTAATAACAATCCGAAATCAGGTAGTTGGCGGTTTTACATCACGGAGAATCGGAGAGCAAGTAAATCAGTCGGTCCTGCACCTAATCTCTCCGGTCGTGTCGGATTCCCGTCCCATCGGAATAGAAGAGGCGGCGCACTCATGCAATATAAAATGTCCTGTCCTACAGAGATGGCTGACGAGGCCAAAATACTGGCCTTATAACATTACGGGCGACATTATTATTTTATTACGTTATACTTTGATAATAACTATATCTGACTATAGAAATGAATTTAGCAAATTGAACATTTCAGATACAATAATATAACTGACTAGTTTCATCTAAACTTTGGTCAGAGAATCGTTTTATTGTCTTAGTTGGAACTGATAAGGTCTTATCTTTGAACTAACACTGCGCTACTACAAATGGATACGGTGTCCTATTGCTGACGGTGACTAAAATCTATGTGTATTTTGGAAGAGGTATCGTCATCAGTGTGTGACACTGCATCCTCCTATGAAACGGAATTGTGCTGGCACTACCGGGGAGGTAGCTCTCGCTCGCATAATACGGCTGTAAAGTGACATCTTCAGTGTCGCGTTCGTTCCGTTTGTGAGTAGCCGGTGGTCCGTGGGGAGTTGGAGAGGAGGGCCACGCATCGGCATATTAATTATGCGGATGTTCATGGGTGTCGGTGGTCGTAAAAGGATCCGATTGCTTGTTTGCCCCTCCCCCCTATTCTATAAAAAAATTCTTAAAAGCAAAAGGTCACTCAGTCATTCATGCACTACACACGAAATCTCAGAAACCACAAGTGCAAGGAGGTTCAAGTTTGAATAAGGTATTTTCAGAACGAAGGTCCTAAAGCTCCACTAAGGTGGGATTGTGCTAAACTTCACCAAGTGTATTTTTCGGAGTGGATAGTTTGTATCAAACCTCGTTAGTACAATATACTATAAGGGATTTCTTCCCAATTATATGCGAGTGAAACCGCATTGAACAGCTACTGTTAAGTTGTAACAAATTCGCCTTGAAGCGACACCTAATAATATAACAAACGTGAAAGTACCTGTGTATGTTTATTATTTTTTCACGCAAAAAACTTTTTACAGATGTGAAAAATTGGCGTTCACTGAAAGAGGCCTATGTCCAGCAGTACCGATAACGGCTGATAATGATGATGATGACGATGAGGAAAATTGGAAAATTTGGTTCAATCTGAAATAAGATCGTATACAAAAAACGTTCAACCTATAACTAATACAGATTACCTCAGGATGAATTTTATCCAGATGAAATCACGGGGCACAGCTAGTTAAATGTAAAAAGTCATGCCGTTGGGGAAATGGTCTGCACCACTTCTTCAACGGGATGCCTCGTCCATAACACTACTACGTATGCTATCTGAGAGAAAGTGGGAAACCCGTAGCTTCTGGTTGTGCGGATATTCATGGGTATCGGTAGTAGCAAATTACTTAGGCAGCTTGTTTGTCGCTCATTATATAAGATGATCAAACATTTTGATCACACATAAATGTGTTATACACTTAGTGAACTTTCAATTGTTGCTTAATACTTGGCACGTGTCATGACAAAAGGTGTGTGTTACTACGAGATTAATTGCCTAGTGACTTCGATCAACTATTCAATTTGATTGACAATTGTACATCAAAGTCAACAAGTTATTGTCAAATTTAATACGTTCAAAGAGTTACGTATGTATAACGTAATTTGATTTAATGTAGTAAGAATGAGATCGACATAAAACATTGTTAAAGTCAATGCTAAATACTAAATTTTAAGTAAGGAGACATTTAGCTTGGGCTTTTTTTAATGTGTTGTGTTTCTAATTGTATAGTTTTTCTTTATTTGTATGAATGAACTTTGTCGCTGAGTGACCACATCGTTTCATAAGTTCACAAGATTACATTACAAATAATTAATAATAATATCTGAAGACTTATCACACCACGTCGGCCTAGCCCTGTGCTAAGTACCGTAAGGAATTGTGTTACAGGTACTCGACAACGGAAATATATTTAATATTTTTATAGATTTAAGTACCAATTTGATGTCTAGGTGTTTATGTAAAAAATAAATTTTGTACTATATATATATATATATATATATATAATATCTGTGGACTTATCACTACGAAAAAATATTTAATATATTTTATAATGTTAAGAAATTTTATATATTTAAGTTTTTTATTATAGAAATACATATGATACACATATAAACATCCATAACCTAGGCGGCATCCGAACCCGCTACCTCTGGCGTAACACGCGGACTAACTGCCACGGTACCAACTGAGCCAGCCGGTTGACAAATAACTAAGGGAAACACTGATTTCTAATCTACTAAACTTAACTTATACAATTTAACAATCACTTTTATTTCTTCTGTCGACGGGATTGCCAAAGTAGTATTAAGTAGACCAATATGTTTAATTCTTGTTCTATTAATAAGCCAGTCTAAATGCTTCATTTCGGATACATTCCATAACAACATGCTACACATCTTCGATACTACCACATTGGGAACAGTGTGCTAGTACAGAAGATGTATAGTTGTATAGTTAACATTTTGTTACCTTTCTACGACACTCAAGCTCTATCGAGTAGGAAGAAGTCTAGAAATATTAAGTATTAAACTTTGTATAGATGTTAACATAAAGTTCAAAATTTATTAACACGCAGTTCCAAATTTATTTACGAAATTCATCAAAAATCAATGTAAGAAGGGATGAAAATATGCAAATTTAATGAACACCAATTTATGAACTAATAAAAGTTTTGAATGGAAAATTGGTTTCGGGCGTTGATTTATCGGTACGTATATTTCGCTGACTCATCGAGTGAAACTTTTGCGCGGGTTTATATTATTATCTGTGATAAAAGTGCTTATATTAAAAAATTTCGCATATCGGTTTTGGGCACTAATTTCTGCCGCAGTTCATTATAGAAATTAAATTTACATGGCTACCGGTTTTTTCTGTCAGTTCCTTGTATGAGTTGTATATTATATTAAAAAGTATTAAGTTTCTTTGGGCAAGTATTATTATTACGTACCTCTTCGGAGTTAACAGTCGTGAAGGTACTTTACTTTATTATCATTACTGTTTATCTAAATCTTAAATCTAGTCCCGTTTATATTAAACGAACAGTTTTGATGATTATTACAATAATACTATTTTTTTTATCTTCTCGCTTTTGATTTAACTATTTAAGTGGCCCGACGATTTCAGAAGCTTGGTCACGGGTGGACTGAGATGACAGATGTCCTGATGTCACAAATTATTAGAAGTACACGAAGAATTATAAAACTATTTAGTTGTTTCAATTAGCGTAAACAATACTTATTATAACTTGTTGTCTTGAGGTGTTATGTTTAGTTCTTGATTTGATTATATTTATTACTGGGTCCCATGCAGGGGAAGAACCCAGCCAACTCCTCCATTGAAATTTTGATATTTTCTAATTTCAATAGCCTCACGGATCATCCTTGGAAGGAATCGGTGTTCACTAGTGAGTATTTGCGCTTCATCGAAGCAAATTTAATGGCAAGGGCCAAATTTAGCATGTTCACAAACCGCTGATTCTGTAACACGTCGGTGTATCATATCAGCCATTTGTTCTTTAACGCAATTTTCTATAGATCTTTTAGTTTCCCCTATATAAGGGATTCCACAGTTACAATCAAGCTTCTAATCTCCTGCACCTTGTAGAGGTATATGTCATTTCACTGATGGTAAGAAATGACTTACCTTCCTTGGGCGGCTTAAAGTAAGTTTTTGCTGAAGCTCGCTTGAGGATATAGCCAATTTTGTCAGTGACACCTTTTAAATATAGTAAAAGCGCAGGTAAGCGCTCGATAACCTCGCTGGTTTTACTCGGCTTCTATGGAGCAGACGCGGAACTCAAAGATTTTTATCTCGCAGAACTGACTTGACATGTTGTAGTTCGGCACAACTATTTCTTACAGAGAGCATGAGGCATCATCTGTGACAGGCAACACCTGGATACCGCACTTCAACATGTCAAGCAAAGTATCCTTTTCTCGTCCCTCTTATTGGCCTAGCGGCTACTCGGACCCTACACCTAACGCGACACCGAAGATGTCACTTTACGCCGCTATCATGTAAGCGGGTATATCCCCGGTCGTGCCGGCCCAATTCCGATACAATGCATGGCATTTTACTATAATTTTAAATGTCATGTGTAGGTACTCGTATAGCGAATGAGTGGAAAGCAAACAAAATTTAAGTATAATGTTGGCAGCGTAAACAATTTTAATGAAATTGTGGCAAGAGATATTTTTCCACCGTAACTTCGATCCTATAATAAAGCCGGCCACCATCTCAGAAAGTTAAATAAAACAAGGCAAATCTGTTTTTCTTTCTTTTTTGTCTTTTATTTTTATTATGTTTTTGCTTTGATTTTCTTAATGATGTTCATTCATTACGGGAAAGCTACTTTGTAGCTTTAGACTGTTTTGCTCCTTTGGACGGAGTTTTTGTTTCATAGTAATGGATAAATCTTGTAATACATTTTCGGTTCATAATGTAAATATATGAAAATAAAAGTTTGTAAACGGAAAATCTTAGAACAGACGTTAGAGTTCAAAATAATGTATATCTATAAAATACAAATTTACTTAAAGGCCATTCAATATCATTTTTATAGAATAGTGGGCAAACGATCAATCAGAAACCTTTTACGTCTATCGACGCCCGTGAACATCCACATAATTACTATGCCGATGCGTTGCCCTCCCGCAATGTGAGAGTAACAAGCCACACAAAACGCGACACTGAAGGTCACTCACTTAACGACGTTATTATGTGAGCGAGAGGCACCTCCCCGGTCGTGTTGGTCCAATTCCGTTGCATAGGAGGATTTAGTCTCTATGCAGCATGGCACTACATCTTTCTAGAATAAGTATGGTAAGGAGGCATGTTAGAAAAATTAGGCAGACAAGCAATTGAAGCTTTTGGTGATTACCGATGCCCATAAACGTCCGCGAAACCAGAGATGTAAATTCTATGCAAATCCACGAGATGGGGTTAGGGCCATAAACAAAACAAGGAGTTTTTTGTATTTGCTCTAAGGGTCTTGTTGAATGGAATCCACTAGAATAATATATAACATACTATGGAAATAATTTACAATTATTTTAACTTGGCTGTGTCCCGCGGTTTCACCCGTCCGTCCTTAAGTCCGTTATGTATCCGTTATGTATCCGTATGTCCTTAAACCAACCATACTTTCAAGATAAAAAGTACATTTCATGTTGTTGCACATTGTAACCTATATCTGTTCCCAATTTCCATCGAATCCCTTCCAAATTTTTGCATTTACAATAACTCGCTGACGTGTTTTCTTCGGTTCTTGATTGGGCTGTGACAGGGTTGAACTGTTGTAGTCTTTAACATCGCCATTAAAAAATATTTTTAAAAACTTCTTATTTGAATAAAACATTTAAAATTTTTGTTCCATTCTGAAATATTGTTTTTTTTTTTTACAGCTCGACAAGTTCTACAGACGAGGATGCGGACTGGACAAATGCTACAATCGACGACTATTTAGGGCACACAGCGAATGATACCTTCGGTAGGTACATTCAATTATTTGAATGCCTTAATTATTTACGCAAAAATAACTGGTGTCACAAAATATTAAATATTTGTATAAGCTCAAAATATAATTAT
>JAFELO010000958.1:742757-792325 GCA_017140195.1 Eumaeus atala | reverse complement strand
TATCATCATAGTGCCCAAACGAATGAACTGATTTGGATAAACCTTTTTTGTTAGACAGTTGAGTATGTTTAACTTAATCGAGAGTGCTCAAAGCTATATAACATAAAAATCTGTGCAGCCATTTGAAAGTAGTTCTGTCGGTAGTTTTTTAAATTTTTCATTGAGTCTATTGGACTAAATGAAAATTTTTAAAATCATAGAACTCGCGTCCTAGTCACGTCACGTTGTTCACCAAACGCAGTTACGCGGCGTTGTGGAACAGATATAAATTTTCACTTCAAACATTACTCTACATTTGCCCCTGCCTTTTGATCACCTAGCTTCGCTAAAAGTTCCGACGTTCATCCCTGTTTTTTACCGCTACATAAATACTGTAACTATAACAGTAGCCAGTTATTTAAAAGTAGTGCCGTTCTGCATTGCAGTCGAATGAGGCTGGCACGTATTGGGTGGTACCGCTCACTCTCGAAATACCTCAAATTCAGAACTATGCTGTCCCGTTTCGTGCAGTTTGTGAATGACCAATGAAAAAGAAAAGCGAAGGATTCCAACTCGTCTGCAAAACAATTACCTATACAAAATAAGTAATCAAAAGACGCCAATTGTTTGTTTACACCCCCCCCCCCACACACACACACAGACACACACACACACACACACACACAAACACACACATATAAAAAACTTCTTTTTGTAGTGATAATTTACTTCGAAACGTCCAAGGTGTACTTTAAATTTTGTCAGTTAATTGTTATTACTTTAATGCTCTATTTACATATGTTGTAACTACCGATGCCCATTAACATCCGCATAATTAGTGATTATGCCTTTGCATTTCTTGACTCCACTCTCCCAACAGCCAATGGCTACTCACAAGCTGCACCAAACGCGACAACATAGCTATCCCTTTCAAGACGGTATCATGTGGTATCCATTGAATTAAAGCAGACGCGATGCAAGGAACAAATATTTAGGTATAATCTTACCAATATTCCTGCAAATAATACTTACTTATTTCGACTACAAGTGTATTTTTTTTTTCATTTATTTAATTTTATACTATAGGGAGAATCTCCTCTATCGTACCGACACAATTCTGCTGTATTGGATTATTGCACTACCTCTTACCAACAATATGTTTTAATGTAATACTTAAACTGTAACGTGTTTAAAAAAGAAAAAATAACATATACTATCAAACATCTTCTTAACTAAAGTGAAGGTGCTTTTTTTTCGTAATTAATATGAATATCTTGAAATATAAAATTACTTATATGTTGTTAAGCGCAATTGTATTAAAATACATACATAATATTTGAAATGTACAGCATAAAATTCAACTTTACAATTTTGTGCTGAAAAATTGATCAAATTATGATAAAATAGTTTATGCTAGACATTTAGTGTTTGCACACTTACGGTATGTCCTTGTGCCAATTTTAGTAAGTGCTTTACCAGACACCTGCATAATATATTTTCTTTCTTTAGTTCCAAGCGGCACTCCTACAAAGATGGCTACTACCGTATTTCATGTGCCCGTTCTGTCCGTTCGTGCAAGCGCTGAGCGTCAACGTGAGTGTCTTTACGCTGACTGCCATAGCCGTGGATCGACATCGTGCCATTATAACGCCACTAAGGTAAGCCATCAACAGTAACACGGCGGCGTGACATGAATGCTTTCTTCCATGAATGCTTTTTTCATAGCATACGGGGGCAAACGAGCAGTCAAGTTTTGATGACTACTGCCATGGACATTCGCATGATTGTTACGCAGATGCGTTGCCCTCCTATCACTTTAGACATTTACGGCGGTATTATATGATCGAGAGGTACCTCCCCGATCGTGCCGGCCCAATACCATTGGCACTACCTCTCCCTAAAACGGTATCTTTACGGCGCGAGGTAATTCCTCCGTATGCAAATGTCAATGACACTATCTCTTATATTCTTTTGAATTGCAGTTGGTGAGATGGAAAAGTGTATGTCAAATTAAAGAGATTTTTACCTTGTGATTAATGCAAAAATATAATGCAAGGGGACAAATGAGAAGGTAGACATTTGGAGAATAATACACCCATAGATATCTACATAATTGTTATGCAGACATCTGCATAGCCGTGCTCTCCTTCTGCCCTCGCTTGCAACAAAACCAAAAATCTAAGAATAATTCACAATCGTAAAATAATTAATAATATACGATGAAATAAATGTTAAATACAAAAAATTATATTCACGACTGCATTCTTTTGAAATCATATTGATATGATGCTATAAGAATATATTTTGCATTACAATCATAGCATTCATAACAGAGAACCTGGTAGTTACCTGCTTACCTTAGTCGGGCTATTTCGACAGAAGACATAAAACGGCTAAATTTCTCAGAATCATTAACCAGAAAAGTATTTTTTTCCCGGCTGTCGGCTAATTTATTTTGTACCGCGTCTAGATCCCTGGTTTTTTATTTAGCATACAAACGGTTACGATCCCTTAGCAGACCTTCTTGACGACCGGCTGGCTCCGTGGGTAACGTGGCGGTTAGTCCTCGTGTCACGCCAGAGGTCGCCGGTTCGAACCCCGCGTAGCTCCTGGATGTTTATGAATTATATGTATAGTGAAAGTTTTAAATATGAAAATAATCTTAAGTTTATAATAATATTAAATATACATCCGTTGGGACAACAACTCCTCACGGTACTTAACACAGGTCTAGGCTAACGTACGTTACGCAATTGAGGCGAACAGGACTTGATGGGAAAGTATTGTAAGTTACATTCAAATGTTATTCTATAGCGAGCTCAATAAATATTTTCATGACGTAGTCATTATCTAGAAGACCAAAAATATTTAATTTGTCAGAGAAGTCGCCCATTCACAAACTATAATATCAATTAGCGCCCCACAAGTGAGGAATCAAAATCTCCTAATTGCATAAACAACTTGCAATCGTCTAGACTTGACTGAAATAAGAATCGTCTCAGGAAATGGCTAAATGTTCCTATTACGGAATTATATTCTGATTTTCCTTTTATTTTATAACTATAACTAGTGTTTTCTCGCATACAATCTATCCCGAAGCATTCCTTTTAAGTGGACAAACAATATTCTTATGTTATTTCAGATTGGATATTTTTTCCAAATTGAATATTCGTGACAAATTTCATTCAAAACGTTTAATGCAAATATTTTTTATTAAATATTGAGAAACTTATAATTACATTTTCGGATTTATTAATAAGATAAGAAAAATGCGTCATATAATTATTAGTAATTGCTAATGGAAAGCAAAGGTTTGCGTGACTTTAAACACTGAGCATATATAATTTAAGTATTTCCTATAACACGAAAAAATTCAATGGAGCCGATTAAAAATCGATCGCGAATCTGACGAAGGACCTTTGAAAGATTTTGGAACCTGAGCACATATACCGGACGCTTAGTATGCAATTCTTTGTTTCCTATTAACGAAGTTCGACTGCCTCGTGGTGTAGTGGTAAGCATGTATAACCACAGTCGTGAAATCCTGGGCTCGAGTCCCGGGTCGGACCAAAGTGTTATTGGTATTTTTCCATTTGTAATAACGGTCCGAAATCAGGAAGTTGAGCCACGTTAAGCTGTCGGTCCTCACCCTGATTTCTCTCGTGTCCGATTGCCGTCCTATCTGTATAGGAGAATGAGGGAACAGGGAAGTACGCCTGTGCATGCGCACACACTTGTGCACTACAATGTCCCGCGCCGTCGGATAAGACTTAAATTTGCCTCGGACGACATTTGACACGAAGTGTGTAATCGATTCTAACATCGGAAAAGAAAAAGGACGTCACAGATCAAACTATTAAATGGTCTGATACCCATAACGAACAGTTTTGTATCCTATGAATTATATCATTTATGACGTTCATGTCTGGCGAAAATAAATAGTCGACGTCAAATGGAGTATGTTTTAAAATTACGTTTGTATTTGCTGTTATAATAATCCACTTTACATACTCATTCAGACTGTTTTTTAATATACATCCTATTGAGTAGACTTCAATATTGTTATGTTCCTCCTTCCAGTCTGCTCTCCAATGTACCACCGGAAATTCATAATGCACACGAAAAATGACAACACTCCTTTACGCCGCTATCATGTGTCCGAATAGAATTTCCCCGCTTGTGCCGACGCAATTCGACTACAATGCAGAAGAATGTTTTAATGATAGTGCGTATCATTAAAACAATTTTAATAATAAATAATATTCGTGTGAACATACCAAACCGTATCACACTAGCTCGCTATCTTCACGCTAGTTCCTTAATGGGGTAGGGGTTGAACTTTGTTAAAGTTGCGAAATATGATTTAAAGATATTACATCTATTATAGTTTTTGAATTAAAACCGACACCGATCTAAAAATTGGAACATCATCATCAGACTTTATCGATCGATTTGAGGTCTCAGTATGTGGGTGGGACGATGGAAAACAGTTTTAGAAAACAAGAAAATCTGTGTATGCACTTTTTTCACATAACCTCAAAACTTACGTAATAGTTTTGGTTATATATTATAATTTGCCATATTTATTATTTTCATGATTTATTTCAATTCAAACTTAACCCTTGGAAAAATTACCTTTTAGTTTTCCTTTGTAGAGGTCCAGACAGACATACAATAAAGCGATCGTATGAACTTCCCATTTCCACTTTACGTTTGTAGGTACGGAACGCTAAAATCGAATCTCATAAGCTTTTATTCTGTGGCTCTTGTTCAAGTACCATTATTTCACGTTATTACTTAGATATTTACGGGACAGGATATCGGTAACTGTACGCCAACGGTTATAGGCGTAACGTGCTCATATTCCGTGAAAGGTTACCCATATTTTTGTATCGAAAATACGTGATATAACCAGTAATAGAAAAGAATAAAAGATAAAAAGTTTTTTAATTGATATAAATACTAACTTTAATGAGAGATAGTGCCATGATGCATTGCAGTTGCATTGGTCCGGCGCGGCCGAGGTGGTACCACTCGCTCACTTGACATTTTCGTTACAGTGACATTTTCGGTGTCACGCTTCGTGCGGTTTCTGAGTAGCCGGTGACATATTGGGAGGAGAGGTAAAAAAGGAGGGCAACGCTTCGGCATAGTAATTATGCTCATGTTCATAGGCGTCGCTAGTCGTGGCACCGTCGCTCGTTTGTCCTCCTATACTATAAAAAATTGCTACTATTTGTATGAAAGAATCAGCAATGTTTCAAGTCAATTTAGAATGTTTAATAAATCAATTCTGTCAACTCTACAATACTTTTAAATTTTTATTCTATTCATCTTTTTCTAGAGAAACGGGCCTGCAACTTTTTCAAGAAAAAATAATTATACATCTAATTAAAGCAAGTCCAAGGCTATGGATATTTATTGCGAAGTCTTTATTAATATAGTTACATTTTATGTGACTTGGCCTATGAGTATCATTTATGCACATATATTTGTCAACAGTTATCGTAATAGTCTGTGTTGACCATAGATATCAGAGAAAGGTAAAAAAAGTTTAAGGTAACGTAGTCAATACAATGAGAATAAAATAAATCTCATATTATTACGTCATTTATAAAAAGAAAAAAGGCTATTCCAGGTTGGATACATGTATCAGCAAAATGATTGTCTTAGCGCTTATTAAAAGGTTCCTGGGTCCAGCTGAGCAGTCGACCGATAAGTACTGATGATAGTGATAAAAATTTTTTTTAAAAAAGTGAAAAGTATCTTCACGCCTATTATCCCCGAAGAGGTAGGCAGAGGTGTGCTGGTACATTCACAACTCGTAAGTCCAGTAGATATACTAGAACAGAACACCCACGATTAGCCAAGGTACTGAGGCTCATGATGTCATAGGTGGCAAGCCTATGGCCACTTCGGACACATTCACATCTCGGACGATGTGATACGTACTCAGAATAATCTGAGCAACATTTCATAACAGTTTCCCGACTTGGGGATGGGGGGAACCCAGGACCCCACGCGCCTAACGGTCACAGAGGCGTTTATAATAGCGTAAATGTTTGAAATTCTGTTTACGCAAATTCCGTCAATTTCATCTGAACGAATTTGATTAAATTTATGGATAGAATAGATAAATATCCGCCACACCTACATATTGAAATACTGTTTAATTGTTTACTTTATCCTCCTCAGGCTAACCCTACAAGCAAAGACACGGAACCTGAAAGTCTCGACATTGCATGAATTTTAAACATAACAATAAAACTATTTTTATGGATTTTATCACGTTTCATTTAATGATTTATCTAGCAGCACGTTTGAGAAGTTTTACAGCCACCATAGGGAGTTGCATAATTAAATGAACCGCGATAAAGTCCGTAAATGTAATGTTATTGTCCTTAGGTATTTTTTTACCCTGTGGTATGCAGAGCTTTGTTACAATGTTTTTTACGAAGCTGACATTAAAAACAAGATTACAGATAAGAATTTTATTGCCATTTCTGTCACAAGAGTCAAAGAAGTATAATTTTTTTCTATTCCGTATACCTAAGTACACACAGGCTTATTTAATTTATTCAGGAAGCATTTAAAATAAACAATATATATTGATTATAACTATGAAATAGTATAAGATCGGTATATAAAATCTATACTTATTATAAAATAAAGTCCTTAAAAGCTATCTATATGTAATCAATTTGCTCAAAATCTACGGACGTGTCCGTTGTTAACATGATAAGCAAGTACTGACCGCTGGTATCGAATAATTTGTATTCTATCTGCCTACCTCCCTAAGGGAACTGTCGAGAAGATATTATTGTTGTAATTTCTCAACTTTAAGTCTTAGAGCACAAGGAGTGTGCTCATTTTCCTGGCCTTAAACCAATGTTTTCGGCCCGAAATATTCAGTTACTGTTTTATTCTGATTTCCTTTTAATACCTTAATCGGATTGTGGCGTGTTCACAAGAAGTAAAAAAATCTTTAAAGCAAGACCGATATTCGGTTAACGAGAAATCAATATACATTGTGCACCTGTGACCTTAAATACCCGTTACGGTACTTTCCAAACAGCTACCCTCGGAACTGCGTATTGCTTTTGTTTCTGAGGCAATTTGCAGTTTCGAGGATCATTGAGCATAAAACTGTTCTGCTAAGATTTGTGAATATTGCTTATAAATAAACCAAAATATACTTTAGAGTTTGGATTTTCACGAACTAAAAGATAATCAAAAATTTAGTATTGGAGGAATAATTTTGGACGTATGAAGTAAAAACCGAACAACCGCGAGTGTGACTTCCCCAAATAAATAATTGATAATATAATAATTTCGGAACCAACTTCCACACTGTCAATGGATATGCAGATGGGTTCCCTCCTTCACTCCTTAAGAGTCTCACTCACACATCCAACGAAACGCGTTCGTATATTTTAAGACGGTATCATATGAACGAGGGGCACCTACTCGGTTACGCTGGTCCGTTTGCGCTACATATAACCTCTTATTAAATATGAACACCTGGCTGCGGATAAGTAACATAAGTGGGTCGTAACTGTATGGATAGTCATCCTAATACATCAGAATGCTAGTTTGCCATTTACTACAAAAATCTTATCTTCATTACACAGTCTTACAGCAATTTGCTATAAAACTTTTTTATTTGAATGGACCTATTACTGGCTGGTGGCGCTATTGCTCCCATCTCAACAGTTCTTAGAACTAGCGAAGAGTTTGTGTATTCAGGTTTAGGGAGATGATAGGGGGACAGACCCCCCTCCTTTCCCGCAGATGGGAAGAGGTGAACCGGAATACTTATTGGGCGTTACCCTATGGGGATTATTTTTGGGACCAAAAGGGAGAAATGGTCCCCCTCCCCATACTAGTGGGGAGGCGCGCGTACGATGCCATTTAAATTATGGTGGCGTGGGTAAGGATAATTGAGCTCGTTTATTGTTTAGCGTATCCGAAGAGGCCGGCCTCCTCGCCCCTCCCTCTGACGTGAGGGGCTCGATTCGCGCTCGAAAAGCAACTTAAGCCGTGATCAACATTTAATTTATTATTAGAGCCCTCTATAATCGCGATTATATTATCTCTATGGTAATCTAACTATCAACTTACGGATACGAACCCGGGCTCATTTCATAAGCGGTGTGTGAGTCTGTCATTCTGTCAGTTATATGTTATATATTAATAGGTCCTGTTCCTGTATGTTGTGTGAGTATGTGTTATACTTATGTTGTGTAATATGTATAGCATAGTCCTGGTTAATTCGTGTTTACGACTTTGTATTTGTATTTTTTTTGCTGCTGAAACGACAAAGGAAAGATCTATATGGTAGGCCTAAAAATCATTGTTAGGTTTGATCCTAACTTAAACTGAGGTCGTACCTTTTTGTGAGGTATACTGCTGCCTAACACGTATTGTTTATTGTTGTGTTTACTTTTATTGCTAAGCTTTCTTTTCAACTTAAATTGTATTTTTTTATTTCTCTATATTACTGTGTTTACTACTATTGCATTACTCACACAAATAAATATAATGAAAAAAAAAATTATATCTGTGTTACATATATTGGTTCTAGCAGGAAAAATGCACTTACACACCACTATACCACTTAGACTCACAATTCAGTAATTAAAAAAACAAAGCCGATTCACGAACAACATATACAATTTACTCGAAAATCCGTGTAGAGTGAAAAAGCGAACAAACGTAATAAAAGCTGAAAGGTTCCGTTATTTGCCAGCAAAACTTTTACTCATGCAACTTCTGTTGACTTTTGTTTTTATCCCGACATCAAACATTGCAAGTTTTATTAAAACATTGATATTTATTTTATTTTATTATTTTATGCTAGCATTATCATATGGTTTTAAAGTTATCTGACGACCGGCTTGTTACGCCAGGTGTCGCGTTCTTATCCCGCCTAGGCCTTGGATATTTATATATGTATTTCTGTAATAAAAATTCTAAATATTTAACTATCTTAAATTTATATGAAATATTAAATATATTTCCGTCGCTAGTACCTTTAACACAAGTCCTAACGGTACTTACCGCAAGGCTAGGTTGCCGTGGTGTAATAAGTACGCAAATATTATTATAGTAATTATTATTATAAACATTTTTATATATGTCCAGAGAAATGCGGTCGTAAGAAGTAGAGGGACCTTAAATTATTATTCAAGTTACCAAAGACTTGAATTGGCATAGTTAGAGTTTTGAAGAGGTTCGTTACACGTAAAATCGTAGACAAACTTATGAGTGTGACTTTAGTCTTACCTGTGTTACTTTAAGAATTATAATCGTTTTTTAAAGCCGATTAAATGTTGTAGTCTACGGCGTAGCTTTGAAGTCTACGCGATATAAAATAATATGGTGATGTAAATCTAAAAGTGCATAGTAAATAATTCTATAAGTCGGTAGGGTTATTCTTGACACATTGAGCCGGCATGTTTAGGAAGGTACCACTTACTGACGTGACACCGCCATAAAGTGACTATAACGTTCCTATGGGCGAGTTTCTGGAATGCCACCGGAGGAAGAGAAAAACAGGGCAACACATTTTTACAGATGTCTTTGGATATCTGTTAAGGCAATGCCGCTCTTGTACGTATATATGTAATTAAGAAAAGGTTACATAAGGAAGTACGAACACGACATAATTTCCATTCCATTTCTGTCATGAAAATGCCAGTTCTGTAAATCAATAGACAGTGGTACACGCTACTACAATTTTTCTTAATGGAATGAATAATCCGCTTTACTTCTGAAACAATTGTTAATGTAAAAAATTTACTTACCTGGTCTAAAGGATTGGTGAGAACTAGAAATCGGTGATTAAGAGGGAAAATCAGTAAGTCTTTTTGTCCCACCATGATTCAAGTCTTGTCGTGGCGGTGGGGCTTAGTAACCAGTGGTGAAACCAGACACCTTGGGCAAAGCCTAATGAACAAAGGGAACCATTTTTGTAACCTACTCCTCTAAGAAGAGACTAAAGAGCGCGGGCCCCTTTGTACTCTCTTAGGAATAGGGGACAAAATAGCAAAAGGAGGAGGAGATTTTGCGTACGGTAAGGGGCGAGGATGGGGACCTCACCTCATAACACTGTCCCAAAGTTGGTGTGGTTGTCCTGTGGTGCCGGGCAGACTTTTGTAGTGGAGGCGTAGGTCCCTCAGACTTGACATCAGAATCAATCAGAATCAGAAGAAAGACTTGACATCGCGGTGCCCTGATGATTTTTAGTTCCTCGACACATCGCCAAAGGCGGAACTGTTGGAACTCGCGGTGGTGCTTGTAAGTGTTCGACACTATAATGTGCCACGGGCTCCACCCCACCCAGGGTTGGCAAGGGCACGTAAATACATTTAAAGAAAGGCAGTCCGCGTAAAAAAGGCAGTCCTTTTGGTTGAGACATATCCACGATAAAGCTCAAATACAATTAAAATATTTATAGTAAATGAGAAACTTGAAATTTGTAAACTACGCTTCCACGTAACCTAAATTTTGGAGACTCATTGCTAGATCTGAACAACTTAAAACTTTCAAAACCATAACTTCAATTCACTTTAAATCTCCTTGAAAGCTTCCAAAGTTTATAGACGTGTAAGACAAATTTAGGATGAGAAGTTCAAGATTAAACTTTGTAATATGAATAATATTTTGTTGCAGTGCACACACATCAAAGCGGATTGCCAAAGTTGTGATAGTATTTATATGGGTGTTGGCTTTATCACTGGCAGCACCCATGGCGATGTCCTGGGAGGTAATGATGGTCGAAGAAGAAGACCCAGGTATAGTCATTGTTGTTTTACATGAATTGTTATTTCTTTTATAAAATTGGTTGGACCAAACAGAAAGTGTTATTGTAATTTCTTATAACAGTCTGGTGTCAAAAAGTTTGCGGCGTTTTATCCCCGTCGCTCAGATAAGTTGTATATTTTTTCTGCAGAAATAAGGCGAAGGACCGAGAGGAGTTATGCCTGTACAACACGGCCTTCCGGTCATGTCATACTACAGCCCAAATAGAGAGTACACTAGTATCTGCACGTTAACTTGTGCGATACATGTCCTGCGTAGATTTTAGAGACTTTGCACAATAATCTTTAACATTTATTTCATTGACCACTACCCGTAACACAAGTCCTCATTGAACTTAGCACGGGGCTTTACTTACTTGGTGTGATAGGTCCACAGATATTAGTGTTATTTTTATATATAATTAGTCAAGTCTGTCAGCTAGTAGAGATATCAGCATAATTAGAGGGCACTCAACACGCTCTCTGAGTCTTAGGTGCAAAAGCACCTACGCAATAGTTATTTTGATAATTTGCATTGAACTTGACAGTATAATCATCATTTCACGATTCAATGTTTATAACTTTTAGTATCGTTGTTAGTAATTTCTTATGAAATATATGCATTTATAAGATGAATGAATTGATAGATTTATTGTGGAAAGGCAAGGCAGGTGTGTAAGAATCGTGATATCTGGCATACCGTTCTCCCTTATCGACATTAGGAAGCTGGGGAGAAGATGTGTTGTTAGAATATTATATATTCATACGATAGCCACTCCCGCATGACTGATATACATTGAATATAAATTGAAAAGAGGCGTATGTCAAACATTAAATCGGTAACGGCTGGTGGTATTGGTGAGAAATAATAAAAGCATTACATATTTTTGTTGCAGTTTCAAAATTTACTTACATGAAGCCGTTTTGTGCGCCGTCGGGGTTCGGCACGAACTCCCTCGCGATCTACAGACTGCTGTTGTACATATTTCAAGTAACTATATTATTATTATTGTTATTATTTAGTTTTCCCCGTAAGAAGACTTAGGGTGCATGGAAAAATACGGAGTGAAAATGTGTAACTGTGTTTTTTTTTATATTAATAGATGGCAAACGAGCAGTTGCAGCATTTTGACGACTATCCATGGAGATCCGCATTATTGTCATGCCGCTCGGATCATCCTATGTTACAGCCGAATTAGGCGGGCACGGCCGGGTGGCCTCACTCTCACATGCCATCGCCGTAGTGCCAGCTGAGCTGACACGTTTCCTGCGGTTTATAGCTGGTAGCCCATTAGAGGGGAGGAAGAAAGGACGAAGAAGTACGCATCTTGCTCTGATTTCTCGTTTGTTCCCTATAAAAAAAAATCCGTCGCCAGCAGTCGCGTGTTGGTGCCGACTCTCATTTTTTTTCTAATCACATTGTTTTACTCTTCTTATCTTACTGGGGTTACTGAAGCACAGTAAAAGAAGAATGAGGACATTATTTCGATTTAGACGACGGGCTGGCGCAGTAGTAATGTAACGGAGATAAGCCGTGGATGTTGCGCCTGAGGTCGCGGGTTCGAATCCCGCTCAAACCATGTTTATATTACGTATATATGTATTTTTATAATAAAAATCTTAAATAAATAACATTTCTTAAATCTACAAAAAAAAATATTTAAATATATTTCCTTGGTCGAGTGCCTGTAACACAACAAATCCTTGCGGTACTTAGCACGGGGTTAAGCCAACGTGGTGTGACAAGCCTACATACATTATTATTATTATTCGAGCAGCTCCTTTTCAGCTAGAGGTGGATACCATTGTTTTTGTAGTTCCCTTTTTATACATTTTATGGTTGTAAATGTACTGTGGGAGCAATTCAACCACTACCAATATTCATTTATTCCTATGACCGTGTGGCCCATACACACATGTTGTACAGACTTGTTTGCTTCCCTCTTCACCTCCAATGGGCCACCAAAGTACCGGTGGCTAGGAACGCAACAGCTTAGCTGATACGAATTGAACCCAATCCAGCTGTAAAGCAGCATGTCCCTACCTCATACAAAAGTCAATATAGTTGATTTCTAACTTGGGCTTCATAAAAGAAATGCACAACGTTCTATAAGAATTCAATTTCTTTATATCTCGTACAGTTAAGGTTTGTTAGGTACGATGAACTGCATATAATTTTGGTCTTGAATGAAAATTGTAGAACGTAAAGGCAATATTTTCCTTATCCGCTCTTGTGATAGAGCACGAACTAGAGCATGGTCAGGAATATACGCTAGCTCTCACTGGAGCTTAAAGTTAAATGTTGAAGTTTAATGTATTCTGACTTAAGCGATCGGTATCTTCATCTTGTTGCTAAGCCGCATGCATACTTTTTTATGTAAAGCTAAGTACTATCCTAGAAGATACTTTCATCTATACAGGCAGTTAGCCTATCAGGTCAGATATTTCATCACTCATATACGTAAAGCATTATAGTTGGAATCTCTCTCTCTCTCTATCTCTCTCTCTCTCTCTCTCTCTCTCTCTCTCTCTCTTGAGCCGACGTTAGTCCACTGCTGGACATAGGCCTCTTCCAAGTACGCCACTGAGCCCAATCTTCGGCTCATCCTGTTGTTTCCCGCCGCCGGGTGAAGATCGTCTCGCCACCTAGCGTGAGGGCGTCCCACGCTACGTTTGCCTTGACGCGGTCTCCTCTCTAAAAGCTCACTGCTCCAACGGTTGCCGGTTCGACGGCATGTATGGCCAACAGATTACCATTTCGGCTTGCTATACTGCAGATATATATACTAAGCGTAGTTCTTTCCATTGCCCGCTGAGCGACTTTGAACCGATAGACTAGCCCCACAGTGAGTGTCCACGTCTGAGATCCATATGTCATGACGGGCAGGACGCACTGACTGAAGACCTTAGTCTTCACGCTCTGCGGTATGGGCGACGAAGAGATGTGACGTAGCTTCCCAAAAGCTGTTCAGCTGAACTGAATCCTCCTATTCACTTCACCCTCGGAGTTGTTTCTATCAAACTGCAAGATTTACCCGAGATGAACATACTTCATCAAGTCTTCTTGTGAGTTCATTCGTAACCACACTCAAATACAACTTATAGACGTGGCTGGATGATAATTGAACTCATAGGAGCGAGATGGGACGCTGTCGTACATTTTTGAGTAACGTATTGTCCCCTTCTTATGAAACAAATCTACTGTGCTCCTATATCACACCAATGGAGTTCTCCCTGAGTGAGTGACGGAGTTAAAGATCTTTACAAGTTCCTGTAGAACTGGTTTGCTTTTTCATTTTTAAGCTGCCCGATTTCTAGTGTGACCTCTTCAAGACTGATGTCTAGAAGCTCGACGTTATAATGTGGCTTTGGGATCTGTGTCTTGGTGCACAGGCTGGTTTTGAGTTTTTCAATCTCAGATAGTATCTCCGGCTCCCTGTAACATCGTTGGTATAGTTAAAATAAATATCAAGTAACTTAGAAGATAATACAAAGGGAATTAAATCACATAATATGGTCACCGTAGTCTCTCTGTGGCATGCGGCGCCGGCGTGCCACAGTCGATGACGCGTCTGCCCTCTTATCAATGGCCCTAACTATCAACGGCTAACATTATATCATCGTATTCAGTTATTTGTAGGATAATGTGGTAAAAAAGGTACTTTTTTTATTAAATAATTTGTATGAGTATCGAGTAATGAATAAATACCCTATTGCAGGGATGAAAATTATTCACCAGTCAGCTAATATAAATAAAAATCAACATTTGTTTGTTTGTTTATCTTATATGGACTTTGAAATGGTAGGAGAAGGAGGACTGACGTCCATAGCGAGTTTGTTTAGAGTTCTCTAAATAAAATTTTAGGACAAAAAGAGTGTTGGTGTCACACTCTTTTTGTGCGCAAGGGTAAGGTAGTAAGGTATAGACAGTATAAAATAAAAAGTGCGAAAGTAAGCCCATTAGGTGCGCCAACTTTCATGGTCACCGAAATAGTATAGTACATTTTTTTTTTCAAGACACACTGTTGAATTTGAGTGATGAAGTCATTTCATGGTTGTGCATAAAACGGATGTTTTCTACAATACCAAAGAAGTTGTTGAGTTATGAATTGGGATTTGTAGGAGCATGACCTAATAATGCTCCATGAAAGGAAAAATAAAAAAGGAGTAGGTTTGTAGCCACAGTAGACCTACGCTCATCACAGAATGTCAATTTTTTTTAAATAGTTTATATTTTGAAACTACATGAGGAAGATTTTTTTTTTAATTTGATAAGAACCAACATAACTTAGCCTAGCTCGGGTTTTTGGTTGGATGTTGACTTTTGAGACAACCTGTATATGCTTATCATAAACACAAACCAGTCCCCTTAAAGCTGCCTGTCTATAGATTGCTTTTCTCAATATCTACTGAACCGATTTTCATGCGATTTATAGATAGCCGTGTTAGTCTCGAGAAAGGTTTTAGTGTATGAGTTGTTAGACCCGGCTTAAGTCAAGGCTAACACGGAGCGAATCGCTAGTAATATACAATTTTATTTAAATCTTTAAGGCCTTTAATAATTTCAGAATTTATTTTATTTATTCACCGATAAAACAGTTTTTAATATTGAAGAGAGAGAAGATGTGTTAACATTCAGAAATAAATGATATTGAAGTGTATTTCTGTCGTTCAATATGATGATTTGTTGTTCCGGGTCACCTCACCAAGGGCGGCGCTGATGGCACTCGCGGCGGTTTTTGTGGATATTAGACACTATCATGTGTGGAGAGTCCCACATACCACTGGACCCCAATCAGTGCCAGTGAAGGCGCTAAATGCGTTTCCTCGCGTCAACAGAAAAGGGGGGCGGAGCAGTCACTTAGGTTATAATAAGACTGTAAAAATTGTTTGTCTATACATTAAGAATATTTCCTAAAATTTTATACAGATTTATTCTAAATCACTAATAGAATACAACTTATTTTTATTTTTTCTCTATTTGTTTGTTTGTTTGTATGTAGATGCTGATCTCTTAAAGTACTGAACAAGTTTCAATGATTGTTTTTTTAAGCTATTAACCATAGACACCACATTAGCTATAATTTACTTTCTATACTGATCTCCGTCATGTAAAACTCTGAGCTCGATGAAACTGTCAGAGATATGGAAGTGACAACTTAAGAAAACATGTTTAGCTTAATAACCATTTTATGTTAACGTATAGAAATCAAAGGTTTACTATATCTGATGCGGACAACTAACGAATTAAAGATGCATCGGTTAGCTATTTCACAAAGTCTACGCTGACGAAGTTGCAGGCACCTGCCAGTTTACAACAAACGTTGCAAAATTTACAATATATATATGAATCTTAAACATAACTTGTAAAAGTAACATGTCTGATATCGTATACCTACATGTACTTCCTTGTTTCAGTACGTAATCCCTCTGTTTGTGATAACATTCGCTTACGCGCACATGGCGAAGAAATTATGGGGTGCCCGCGCTCCGGGCAATGCACAAGAAATTCGCGACGCGAATCAAATGAAAAATAAAAAAAGGGTAAGTTGGTATTTTGTATGTTACATCCGTTTATTTTCTTTTTTATGTGTTGTACGCATTCATCTGCTATTGTGATTCGATTTATATTTAGAAAGGAAAAATAAATAATGCTTACAGTATACATGAACATATAATATACATATACATATACATATACACACACACACACGCATACGCATACGCATACGCATACGCAGACGCATACGCAGACGCAGACGCAGACGCATACTCATACGCATACGCATACGCATACGCATACGCATACGCATACGCATACGCCTACGCAAACACCTACGCAAACGCTTACGCCTACGCCTACGCCTACGCCTACGCCTACGCCTACGCCTACGCCTACGCCTACGCCTACGCCTACGCCTACGCCTACGCCTACGCCTACGCCTACGCCTACGCTTACTACATCTACATCTACATCTACATCTACATGTGTGTGTGTATGTGTGTATGTGTGTGTGTGTGCGTGCGTGCGTACGTGCGTGCGTGCGTGCGTGCGTGCGTGCGTGCGTGCGTGCGTGCGTGCGTGCGTGCGTGCGTGCGTGCGTGCGAGCGTGCGTGCGTGCGTGCCTGCGTGCGTGCGTGCGTGCGTGCGCGTGTATGTGTGTGTGTGTGTGTGTGCGTGTGTGTGTACATGTACATGTACATATACATATACATATCAGGAAGTTAAATTTGGTCAATTCATAAATAATGTTACACTTGATGAATAAATATTACTTTTATACAATTTCCACCATTTATTAAAAATAATTGTTTACGTAAATACTTTTTTCTTAACATTTACATTGCCGGAGAGGAGAAAAGAAGGGCGACGCATCTGCATGAAAACAATGCAGAAGTCTATGGTCATCCATAATTTTTTTTTTTTTTTTTACTTGTTTGTTTAGTGTTGTGAAATAATCTGAATTACGTGGTCTAACTAATTCGTTAATCCTATTACTACACTGATATACGGGAATGTATGATAAGTACGAGACAAGCGGATGAGAGTGGGCAAAGAGCGCTACTTATTACCAAGAGAGTTTTGGAGTATTATTACTTCCAACTTTTATTAGTATGAGATGATTTTAATGGTAGAAAGTTTACATACATACAAGATGGAAATTAAGCATTAAAGATTTTTTCGGACATTGACCGAAAAATCAAGTCTGAACAGTCCTTATTTCTACGAATACTGAAACGCATACGCATACTTTAATTTTTCTTAATTTAGAAAGACAACATCCCTGCTCAATGTCTTACGTTCTCTAGAGGACAATCCGGTTTTGGCTTGATCTACAGTTGGAAACGCTTACCTTTATTCCTATTAGTCGCATATGTTCTTTACACATTTAGAAAACTAACTGGTGCCCTTTCAAAGAACATCTCAAAAATATGAAGACATTTAGATGTTCCGCAAATCTACCCGTTCTTCTGTGTTTTGTAATAGTGGCTGGTAAGGTACAGATTGGGTTAGTATGGAATAGGTCTGATACACACCTTATAAATGGTAAAGTTATGTCTGAAAATTATTCGTAATTATCCTCCTCCTTGAGTCGATTCCCCAAATCTTGGGGTTGATATCATGAAGTGCCTTCTCACGGTTGGTGTTCCTTCATTTATCCCGCTTCCTCCAACGTCTGCTGCTTCAGAGACAATTGAGAGTGGAGTGGGACTGGGACTGGTTTCACCAGTGCATTGGATTCCACCCGATTGACCCCTTGTCTTCTATCTGTAGGCAACATCGCGCCAGTCGGGACTTGGTTTGCGCGCTATGTGGCCAAAGACCTCGAGGACATTCCAAAGAAAGACGGTCGACGGCATCTGTTTCTTGTCGATCTTATGATTATTATTTTTGATCAGCGCGAGCATCGAGTTACTTTTAGAGCCCCGGGACCTTTCATATCGTATCGAACTAAGTATTGTTACTTTTCGAAATCCCAGTGCGTCTGTCTGACTGTTATTTTAAAATGATAGTGAATACAAAAAATATACAATTCTAGGTTCCGTTTATATACGTGATAGAGAGTTACGTTAAAGTGTGGGCGCACGGGGCCATTAATATACGTGGGATCAAGCGAGCTGCACCCGGCCCACGTAGGCTCAGTTTCGGGGAAGTTAACGGCTTTTATCCGGTTTCGCCTCGAGCGTCCATTAGTGGTTCTCCCATTAACTTTATGCTTCTTTTTTATTGGTCTGTTTATATGACCTGGTGGTAGTAAATAATTGATTGCCTAGTAACCACTCAGAATAAAATATCATAAGCATTGGTATATAGCTCAATAGACAATAATTATATATTAATTTTGTCATGATCTCCTGATCTTCAGCTAAACCTCAAGAATCACTCTTTACCGTAATTATATATTCTTATTACTTATATAAAAAATCTTATTCAATAAGTCTTATCCAAGAAATATTTTAGTATTAAATTAAATAGGGACGGACAGATGTACACGATGAAACTATAAGAATTACGTTATTTTTCATTCGGTCCTAGATGCGTCTTGAATGTCATAGAATTTTGTAGCGTCACTGTCAATGTATTGCCGGTCTCTAGAAAATTCGTCAGCTGGTGGCAAATAACTTTTTCCAATATTTTTGAAAAGCATAGAGAGGTGCTAACAGGCAAGATCTTTTTCATCTACCGTGTTATTTTCAGGCAGCGGGCGCACAGCAGCAACTTTACAGCGATCAGGAAATGTAGATGTCGCTATCGAGCAGTTTGATATTCCAGTAATAGCTGCATAGGGAAGTGTCGTCACTAACATGACCGTATCCGTTAGATTTAGGTTTATAAATAATTTGTATCAATACTTATATCGATGTTGCTTCATTGCAACTGAATTGAATGGGACTAGCGTAGTGACAGTTTCGTACCGTGTTTAAGATTAAAGTGTTTCTTTAAACTACTTTCTTTTTTATGGAATAAGGGGGCAAACGAGAGATCGGAACCTTTTGATGACTACCGTCGCCCATGGACATTCGCATGCTTGTCACGCAAATGCGTTGACCTCCTATCCTCACCCTTAATGGGCCACCGGCTACTCACAAAGCTCACGAAACGCTATACGAAATAGTGATACTGTCTCTCTACGCCGGTATTAAGTGAGTGCGAAGTACTTCCCCAGTCGTGCCGGGTCCAATTCCGTTGAATAGGAGGATGTAGAGACATGCACCATGCATGGCACTACCTCGTCCTATGTAGCATGTCACTTGCTAATAAATATATCATAAAGTTATACGGATGTCTATGGACGTCGGCAGTCACTTACCGCCAGGCGTTTACTCTACTGGTTAGCCAAAAAAATAACTGGCCAGGTGCAGGTTCTGTATCTGATCAAAGGATCTATAAAAACGACAAATATCACGCTTTATATATGGGATCCCCTCTTAAATAATTATTTTATTTTGTTTCTATTACTGTATTTGTTCTTATAGTGATAATGGCAAAACATCAGATGTGAAAATTTCTACCGTACAGTAAAATGTAACAGTTAAAATAGTAGTAAAATTAAACTAGTACCACAGTAATTTATGTATTACAGTCTGGTGACAGAAAGACGGATGTACGGACAGACGGATAGCGGAGCCTTAGACAAATAACTTTTGCAACTTGTTTGCCGAACTTCTTTTAATGTAACATAGAAATTATTACCACCTCTGATCCTCGCAATCTGACTTATTTCACATTTTGATTTAATGCGTAGACGAGAAGTCATTATATTTCCATCATATCATTGTCTCAACTTTACGTTCTAGCGCTGGCAATTACAATTTATTTACAGATATACAAATATTATTAGATTCATTTTTAATCTATACCTTTTTGAGCTCGACGGATTTTTTTTTTTGTTAGCTTTTTTGAAGATTAGATATCAGAAACTACAAGATGGATTTGAAAAAATATTTTTGTGTATGATAGGTACATTAATTATATACTTTATCTTTTTCTTGTCAGCCCTTATACAGGCTATCTAATATGACGCTTCTGGGAAGTGACTATGAAACTGCGGGACTCTGCTAGTGCGATCCTTTTCTTGGCAGTGTCATAAGAAGGATATTTTTTAAAATGCATGTATAAATGAAAATTTTTATCTTTCTAAAATTTTTATTTTTTTATTTATATTTTCTATATATTTTAGGTTTTACCATGAAAGTATTGCAGTTGTCATATACATAATTTCAAATGTCAAATCTCATATAATAGGTAGGTTCTGAATCATTCAATATGTTCAATGAATCTTTATGATATCTCCGTATATATATAAATCAATGTTTATGTTTACTTTTCTTTATGGACTCTGAAATAACTCTCCTATACCACTAAAGTACATATTTAAATAGCCCTCCTTTGTGCTGAGCGGTCATTTAAAAAAGCGTAGGAACGCTCGTGGGATACATCTCATATTTTATTGAAACCAATGTTTGTGTCGCTATGTTTTGAAATCATTGGTCATGATGGAACTTTAACTAGGCCGGGATGGTACCTGTCGCTCACGGACACTAGACACTAGGGGGATGTAGTGTCAATTATAATACTATTCACTAATAAAACATATTTGATGTCTCTCTTCACTCTTTTTCTGTAAGTATTATTATAAGTATCATTTTGCCAATTCGAAAATTCCCGATTCGAATACTCATTTCTAAAACAAACTACTCAAAATCTGTCTGTATGAGATCGATCTTCTCAAAATCTGCCGAACTGATTTTCATGCGGTTTTCACCAATGAATAGAGCAATTCGCGGGGAAGGTTTTAGTGTAAAATTTGTTGACATTGCAATCCTGCCTCTGGTATAGGGGCGAAGCGGAGGCGGATCGCAATTTTTTTATACTAGCATAACCTCGCGGTTTCAATCGCGTTACTCCGAACCTATTAGTCAGAGCGTCATGGCGTTCAACACAAAATGAAATTGAAATTATTCTAATGTGAAAAATAAAATTATTCCGAATATTATTTTTTTCAATTCGGGCTAGTAGTTGCTGAGATTAGCACATTAAAATAAACAAACCAGCTCCTCAGCTTTATATTATTAGTATCGATAGTTGTTGATTATTTTTATTTAAATTTTTCGCAGGTAATCAAAATGCTGGTTCTGGTCGTGGCGCTATTTGCTTTGTGTTGGCTGCCACTACAGAGTTATATGTTACTGCAATCGTTTCTCCCAGAGATCAACGAGTAAGTATTAGAAGTATAGGTACAATACAGCGTTACGCTTCAGTCACGACTGACCGCTGCACACATTTTTTTACATAACGTAAGAACACGGAAATCTCTCGCCCACATGACTACGCCTTATGATTGACTGGCATCACCACGCGGTTAAAATTAATAATTACTAGTAGCGTACATAGAAGCCTATAGCCTCCCTTTATAAATTAACTAGTCAACGCAAAAAGTATTTTTTAAATCGGGTCAATAGTAAGGTTAACGTGTTTAATCAGACAAACAAACTCTCCAGCTTCATAGTATTAGTGTATATATCTATATCACTTTGTAGTTATAACGGGTTTAAATGCGATACTTAAGATACTTATTACAAGGTACTGACAAAGTTTTGTAAATACCTTGTCGTTTTGACCGGGTCACACCAACCGTGGTTACGAGCCGACACATTATAATAAGTTAGGTTATATAGTAGGAGATCGGTCGTGTTGGCGTTCATTAAGAGAGGCCTTTGACCAGCAGTGGTCGGTCCACTGCTGGACATAGGCCTCTCTGAATGAATGGGCTGATGATGATGTATATACATACATTTTTTTATAATATCTGTGGACTTATCCCACCACATTAGCCTAGCCCTGTGCTAAGTACCGTAAGGACTTGTGTTACAGATACTCGACAACGGAAATATATTTCATATTTTATAGATTTAAGAAATATTATAAATTTAGGATCTTTATTATAGGAATACATACAATACACATATAAACATCCATGATATAGGCGGGATTCGTACCCACGACCTCTGGCGTAACACGCGGACTAACCGCCACGTTACCAACTGAGCCAGCCGGTCGTCATACATATATATTCGTATTGAGGAGTAAGCTCAGAAATCTGTATGTTCAATAAATGTGTACTTGATCCGATAATGGAAGTTCAATATTGGTTTGCGAAACGGAAAAAATAACATAAAAAATATATTCGAATTCATTTGTAGCGGATTCAAAGGTTTACTTTTGTTTACAGCGATGTTTGTGTCTGCTGTCATAAAACATCTAAATTTGCAAATCGATAAAATCTTCAATATTTTAATTATAAATTAAAATCTACAATGCAACGCTTCTCGCACTGCAGACCGATGTATGCATTTCATGTTCCTTGCGCGCGTTCTCGTCTAAAACGTCGATCTAGGTGATTATACTTTAGGGTACACATAAAAAATAAAAACCCTTATATCCACTTCGTTGTCGTCCTGCGTGTCCGTCTGCTAAAGAAACTTAAATAAATAAGAAATTAAGCACGGCATTGGTCTGACCTTACAATGGTGATAATGACAAAAAAAAATTGTTATGGTTATATAGCCGAAAAAACTTTTTTTGTAGTTTGTCTCACACAGAATAGGTGCATACGCTCGGGGATGTAAATTTGACAATTTATTTATGCTGTGCCACTTGAACCGCTTGGCCACGGAACCCTCACGTCGCTTGTCCTACTCGCACTTCACCGTTTTGAATTTTCCTATTGCTTCGTGTAGCAACTTTAGGGTGAACAAATATAACGAAGTTCACGTTACCGTCACGTCACAGAAGCAGCTACGCGACGCGTATTAGCGTAACCGCTGTATCTTTCAAACACGCACATTATTGTGAATTTGGGTGGCAGCCCTTACATGGCATATATGCCGAATATACGGGATATTGCGTATCGAGAGAACAAATTTTCGTACGCGAAACTTCGCTCTAATAACAGAGTTGAGTTAACAAGGTCTGCAATTTGATAGCTGATGCATTACGGGGTAATGTCCACTCAATACGGAGAAGCCCAGCAGACTTTAACTACATTTGGCAACGTGATCGATTTCGAAGTAGGATACAACATAACTTTATTCCGATAAGTATTACACTGGCATACATTGCATTTTTTTTTGTTGACGCGGGAATACGCATTTACGCGGCATCACCGGCCCTGGGTGGGGTCCAATGGTATGTGGGACTCGCGGCACTTGATAGTGCCGAATACACACGGGCGGCAAGGGCACTACAGGACAACCCCACTGACTTTGGGACAGTGCAATGGGGTGAGGTTCCCATCCTCGCCCCTTGGCCCGGGCGCAAAAGCGCCACTTCCTGTTGCACTTAGGACCTTTTACTTATGAGAGAGGAATCCTCCTCCTGATCTTTAAGCCCCCTCTTCTTATAATGGGGGTGCAAAGATCCCCCTCGGTTCGATTGGCTTCGCCTGGGTTCACCCCAGGCTACTAAGCCCCACCGCCACGGCAAGGCTTGAACCATGGCGGGGGACACTACATAACCTATTGCAACTTATTCTAACACAAAAAGTTATAAATGGCAAGGGTATATATTCTTAAACCACAGAGGAAGAATTTAAAAAGTTTCCACATTAAATAGACAAAAATAATAATGTAATGAATCAACACAATATTGATATTTTATAGCTAATTCTATGTATAAAAACAGGAGTAAATGCACAACCAGTCAATAGTGTGGTTGCGGGAGAACCACAACCCTTTAAGAAGTGGTCCCAACATAGTACAGCAAATAAGATTCCTTTGCAATTTTATTCGAGCGTAGGTATACATGTGGGTACCTAATATACCCTAAACGGCATGTCGGATTTTAATGTCACCTCGGTCGCTGGTAATCTCCTGCTGGGCCCTCACCAAGTCTACTAGTGCACTCACCCGGTAGACCACAATCTATGGCTATTCTCTCTCCTCCCCCCCCCCCCCATTACGGACCACTAGGCAATTGACTCCGGTCTAGTTTTCCCGGGCCCACGCCAGGGACAATAACGCGAGTGACACTGGATACAATAAAACATAATTGTTTTAAACAGTTGGGCTTTGGTTTTATTTAATGTTTAGATATGTAGTAAAAATTAAGTTTGACAAAAAAGGCTATTTGTGAGTATAAGCCAAATGTTAGCTTTTTTTTTTTTCGTTTTAATTGTTATATTGTAACCAAACCGGGCTGATGTGAGCAGGTCCTATCATCACTCGAATAATACTTTTTTAAAGCCATTTGTTAGGTTGAACGCGCTAACCTCAGGAGCCCATTCCAAAATTCTTTCAGTATTATATAGTCTACGTTTTTAGGAAAGTCATAATTAATGTTATACAATCGTGGACATACGGAGTGCATAGGCGGGCACATGAAACTACTAGGCTCTGTGTTTACAAATTGTGCAACAAATCTGAAATTTCACAGAACCATTCATGAAAATAATTTCGGAATATGTCGATGTAATTTTCCTTTGCAGTGGCCATTATCGACTGACTTGTATGACTTGTGAATCTAACATGTCATTTGAAAATAGCCCCCGGTTATGGCCTAGTTATGTAATGTCTGCTAATAACAATTATCTGTTTCCAGGTACAGATATATAAACGTGTTATTCTTCTGTTTCGATTGGTTGGCAATGAGTAACTCTTGTTACAACCCGTTCATCTATGCCATATATAACGTAAGTATAGGATTCTTTTTTTGGCTGAAGTACATATACCTGCGAAAATTGTATACATTTCAGCCAAGTGAATATTTTACGACAACAACATACCTTCACATCAGTTCCCTTATCGGCTAGACGGAGAGAATATTTTAATGTGTTTAAATTAAAAAAAAACGATAATATAGGACAACATATATAATGACAGATACAAGGCTATTTTTGTGTTAAAGTTATTATTTCAGTCTTTTAACATATGACGATAAATTGTAAAAAATCTGTTACGCTATCTTTGTGTCGGCGCTTGTTCTCGGGCTAGCGCTGTTGAACCGATAGGTTTAATAGACGTTTCAACTCTACTCACTAAATATTTTTTATGTACATATATGTGTTGATGCGGCACGCCGGACATATGGAGGTCTGTGTGACCATCCCAGGCGAGGTGTATTTACGTATACAATGGCAAGCTCATAGTCGTACACACCCCTTTTTTTATTGACGCGGGGAACCATATTTACGCGTCCTCACCGGCCCTGGGTGGGGTCCAGTGGTGTGCTATATTGCCGAGTACTCACAAAGACCACCGCGAGTGCCAACAGTGTCGCCTTTGGTGAGGTGCCCCGGAACAACCTGGGCACCCCGGCGGCTAGTCAGTCCCCTAAGGGTCCGACGCCTCCTCCACAGCAGGGCAGTCCCACCCCACAGGACAACCCCACCAACTTTGGGACAGAGTTTTGAGGTGGGGTTCCCATCCTTGCCCCTTGCCTCGTGCGAAAAATCACCTCCTCCTGTTGTTTTTGTCCCTGCTTCTTATAAGAGTGGTACAAAGAGTGCCACCTCCTCCTGCTCTTTATCGCCCTCTTAATATAAGAGGGGAGCAAAGGGCATCCCCCTCGGTTCAACTGCTTTCGCCTGGGTTCATCCCAGGCTACTGGGCCCCACCGCCACGACAAGGCTTGAGCCGTGGTGGTTACATATGTACACACCCAAGTGTCCCGATCTAATGGCTTCCGGGGCCGTACTTTATATTGTATGAGTATAACACAGGCATCGACTATCATAGCTGTCACGACAAGACAGACTTTGTATATAACTTGACTAAAGTATCCAAATATTTTTATTTACGTTTTAAAATAGTATTAACAAAATTTTCCGATTTTCAGGAGAAATTTAAAAAGGAATTCAGACAACGTTTCACTTTTCGTCAAAAGAGGAATAGATTTTTAAACGACAGCTACGAGGTAATTATAATATAGAACTTATATTTCTTTTTATGATTTATAAATTATTTTAATTGTTTTTATATTTATATATATAATCATGCAAATATTGTCGGCCAGTTTTGCATGTTCCAACTACAAATTTCAGTTTCACGGGAGCCGGTTAAAGGTCATTCATATGAACCATTTATTTATAGTATGGATTAAGTATCGGATAAGTAGTCGACACTAGAAAAGAACCTTGTGACTATGCTTGAAAAAAGATTAAAAGATTTGTGGACTATTGGACACATAAAAGAAAGTGTTACCTATATATTGTTCGTTTCTGTAATCTACAATAAAAATGTACTTGAGCACAAAACTAGTGTAGTGCTATGCGTCATTGCTTCAGAATTGGACCGACACGGTCTGGGAAGTACCTGTCGCTCATAATGGCAAAAAGAGGGCACACGTCCCCATATCCTTTACGCTATTGATAGTGTTGGGTGCCGGTAGTTATGCGTGGCCTCGGATTGGTCATTTGATCCCTTGTAGTATAAAAAAGAAGGTATACTCGTAAATTAATTCGAATATAGATAGGAAAGATATAAATATTTTTTTTTTAGTTTTTCAATTAGGCTCAAACGTGTAAAGACACTCACTAGTTCAATCACAACATGTTACATGTAAGTGTATGCTTCCACAGATTACCCACGTCCCATTTAGCCCATCGTAAACGCGTTACCTCAAACTAATTTCACTGTTTTATTGGTTTATTTCAATAAATACAAAATGATTTTGAATAAAAGTACATACATATAAACTTAGCATCATTATTGTTAAATGCCTCGTGGTCTAGTTGTAAGGTCGTTCAGCCGCCGTAAGATCTGGGGTTCGAATTCGGACGATATTAATATATAGATAAAGTTCTTATTACGATTGTTAGCATTTCTTACTACTACTATACTTTGTCTTGTATTAAATATTGTAACAAAGACAAAAATAATTGCAAATAACATTCGTCAATTTTAAAAGTATGGTAGTTTAATACACAAATATAAAACAATTAAAAATATTTTAAAAGTATGGTAGTTTAATACACAAATATAAAACAATTAAAAATATTTTAAAAGTATGGTAGTTTAATACACAAATATAAAACAATTAAAAATATTAAAAGGCTTATTCGAATTGGTCTCCACTGGCTGCAGTACAGTCCTTTAAACATTGAAGCCAGTTATCAATAGTGCTTCTATCTCACACTTTTTCCATGGGTAATTTTTTCAATGCGAATCGCAAGGATTCGGCCAGTCTTCAGCTGAGGTCCTGAGACGTTTGCTTCCAACCAAGACTGCGCGGACCGAGCTTTTTGACCCGGCGCCGGGATTGCTGGAAAGACCATACTTGGTTATCGAACATGGTGTTAACATGGCTTAATTACCATCTCAAGAATGTTATCTTGCTACACTTGCCGGTGTTTTGATACCTCTTTCATAAAAATATGGCTCAATCGCTGCTTCATAGCTAACATCCCGCCAAACCACCACTGAAGTCAGATAATGCTCACGTTGCACTCTGTCAACTAATTGAGAAGCTTTCTGAGAGCTTTGAGCATAAACACGGTCAATGTTAAAATGTTGGTCACTTGTAAAAAAATCTTATCCGTAAGCAAAATTTTCATGTGCCTTCCCGTTGCGCACCGCTTCAGTAGTTGTTTCGGTTTTGCCACGGTTTGGTTAAGAATTGATCAGTACGTCTCTTAGAGGCTGCAAAATACGCAACATGATTATGGGAGCTATCTTCATTTCCCGAGATAAAACATTTTGCTTTCGGACATGATTTCTTTGAATTCTTTCCCTCACTGATTTGACCCACTTTTTCGTACGAACACTGCGTGGACGGCCAGAGCTTTCTCTGTCACAAACAGAAGGAGTATCATTGTACCTATTTATAACCTGGTACACAAACATTTGACTCATACCAAGTGTAAGGAGATTTTTAAAAAATTGCATTTGGCTCAATACCTACTTTGTGTAGTGAAATCACAGCGATTCTGTTCTCTTTATCACGCCACTCCATTTTAACATCGCAAAATATTGTAAAATGTATTGGCGCTAAAATGAGAAAACACAATTAACAATTGTATAAAAGTGACAGATTCTAAATACAAATGCAATATTTTTTCTATTTTTAATTGTAACAGTGTCTATGGCCTGACTAAGTATATACAAACTATATGTATGAATCATCAGTAGAATCATACTATATGTATGAATCATCAATACAATTCACCAGTAGAATCAATAGTTTTCCATTACATCTGGTATTTGTGATTAATCATCTAATATCGATACATATGGACTATCCAAGTATCCGCTTTTTATTCTAATTAATATAATCCTTTTAGGATGGTCAATCTTACAGGACAAGGATTTTATCAATACGTTCAACAAACGATAGAAGTACGTACACCACGAGGAGATCGATAAATATGACGCCCATCAGTTCCCTGCGGGTCTCCGGGGGTTCGTGTCAATTCACTAGAAACGGTAATGGGAGGGGGTCCAGCAACGATAGCAGTAGATATAATAAGGCACATGACTACGTATACAAGCAGAACGGCGAAGCCAACGATAGAGCAAGCAAGAGAAAGAAGTTTCTAGAAGGCCTATGTGAAAATGAAATACCGATAGGCGACGAGAATGTTGGAGAATTGTACATATTTCCAAATAGTGAGGTCGTTGAGTTTACAGACGTTCTATGTGATAATAGGGTATGAATATCAAATATTAGTAGTAATAAATTATTTTAGCGTCAAATTGTGTTTGTCATTTTATCTGTTTTACTCTTGAAACATTGGTAGCCTCATTACAATAAAAAAACAGGACTCCACCCGTAACTATGGTTGCTGAAAAGCTTCTGAAACATCGGGCTAGTTAAATAATTAAATAAACCGCGATAAAATCCGTAAAAGTAGTTTTATTGTAATGAGTAACATTCGCGTAAACTTAAGACATCAATTGGTACCCTATTGGAGGGGAGGATAAATGAGGGCAACGCAGTAATGTGATTTCGGTAGTCAGAGATGTGCCTGTGGGACACATGGTACCGCTTTAAAAGTAATACTTATATTGTAGCGCTTCGTACGGTTTGTAAGTAGCCGTAACCCTCTATGGTGGAGGGCTATCCATCAGTATATGCAGATGTTAGTGGACATCGATTATTACCGAACGCTGATCTGTCGCTTGTATCTCAATGCTACAAAAAATATTAAGGTGGTTACTACTCGTAGCATCATCAAGACGTCGAGACCATTCCCGCTTAAATGAGCTTCCCGTCGAGGTAAGTACCTATATTACAAAGTACGAGCATGTCTCTCAGGCAATGGTCCGCAAATTTCTTCTATCTATCATCATATCTTATCACTGTAAGTTCTTTCAATACAATAATTGCATCAACAAAGGGTTTTGATATTGGTGGTAGGGGGATCAGCCGGTTGTCAATTTGAGCTCAGCAAATTGAACACTAGAGCAAGAGGTGTAGTGAAGAAATATGATAAGAAGACCAGTTTATTCCTTCCACGCGGTAAAGTGGAATGACACTTACAATTTGTGAAACTATCCGGATTGGAGTGAATTTTCTTTTTGGGTTCAGGCTTCAGACAAAAAATCTTGTCTTTTGCGTAATGCGCGCATAGAGATATTAAACAGTTATGATCTCGATAAGTTATGTTCTTCGTCATCATCAGTTCTTCATCATCATTATTATCATTATCAGCCCTCATCGGTCCACTGCTGGACATTGGCCTTTTTCAATGAACGCCAAGGCGGCCGAACTCCTGCTATTCGCATCCATCCCTGACCAGCTACTGCGCGGAGGTCGCCGTCTTTGAGTTATGTACTATAAATTTATAATTAAATATTAAGTAAAATAAAAAACAGATTGACTCATCTTTCATGAATATAAATGGTATCTTATGAATATGATGGATAATAATTTATCTTAACTGCAAACATCTAAATCTATACTGTATATACAAATCTTCCGCTACAAAGTGAATAATTGACTGACTGAAAGATAACATACACACGAACCTACTGTAGTTACAAACTTGATGTTTCGTGCAGAGGTTCCTTTCACGATGTAAGTAAGCACAACGAAAAGTCTTTAGAAAATCAACTCCTGCGGTGGTGACGTTTTTAACATGGAATTTTACTTTGATATGCTGGTAAAGCCGCGAGGTGCTGCTAATTTCTTTTAATAGAATGGGGCAAACCATCAATCGGAGGCTTTTTACGACTAGCGACGCCCATGACCATCCACATAATTACTATGCCGATGTGTTACCCTCGTCCCACCCCCGCAATGGAGTGTGGAGCGCAACATTCATGTTGAAGGATATATAGTAAATATCCTTCAACATGTATATCGCCTATACCACAAAACTTTTAGAGAAACTCCAAATTTCACTTACAGCAGAAATAGTGTTGTGGCAAATCTAAACTAGAAAAATAAACAGTACATAAAAACCAATATTTAATCGTAAACTTTTTATGTGTGATCGCAGAAAAGATTGAGTAAACAATTATCCAGACCGCACCTATGTGCGTTACTGCGGGCATCAATAAACAATTGTGGAAGCGATTCATGTGCTTTTTTACGGACCACTGTTGATAATAAAAGCGCGAGACACTAATATGTTATCTAGGTTAACGCGGAGCAGACTGAGTGTAATGACGGATAGCGAATAATTACGATCAGTTGCGTTACGATGTGACGCAAAGCGACACGATACGACACGATATGAAACAATATAAAAAGTATTTTCCTAAAACACATAATCAACTTGAATATAAAGTACCTTTTCTCACATTATTTTAGGTTGTTTGAAGTTCACGCGGAAAAAGTCACGCATACACAGGAAAACTTTGACGATAAACTCTATATTGCAACTTACAAATAACAAAGTAGGTATACATTACTGAAATCCTATAAAAATGAACTCTGCAAGTCAATATTATTATCTCAATCGACGACTCACTACAAGGCACACCGACACTGTCCATGCCTTTTAATTTTTCACGGATGCAAATTTCTTCAGTACATTTTTTTGTAATCGACAAGGAAGTGACATTGACATATTCTGCATTAGTTTGAAACGAATTAGGAGCACTTTCAACAAAAAGAATTTGAAAACGGTCGCTTTGATTTATTGGCAAAAATTTAATCGCTGAACAAGTGGACGGGTGGGATTCTACGATAAAAAAAATAAGTAACAATAAATTCTATATAGTACCTAGTCACCCCCGTATCTTCCAAATTAAGCCGCTCATACGCCTGATTTCCCTCAGGTCATATTGAAATTGTCAGATCTTATAAAAAGAACGAGGAAATAGACAGTACTTTGAGAAAATAAAGGCGATACAGGCGGTTCAACCCCGGTACAAAGAGAACCTTTTTTTTCTGGAATAGCAAGTTTTTTATGTTAACAATTTGACATAGATATACTGTGCATATAAATTTATGCACAGTACATCTATGTCTTATTAAATAATAAACATATACCTTTGCAATTGTAAACTACATACACTAGCCAACTATGCAAAAAAACATACAGCATAGTAGGCTACTGTATATAGAGACGGCTATCGCAACCCGAAATTAGCCCGGGAATAACATTATTACTATTTACAATCATTATAGTAGGTAAAAATATAGTAAAGGTAGTCAAGTTTCCGGGAGCGAGAAATAACTTTCTAAAAATTATTATTTTAAAACTGGGGTCAGATAGTATTTTTATAGTACAAACTTTATTACAAAACAAAGTGGATAAAACGAAAACTCAGGTAAGAATTAACCGCATCCTTGTAGAAAATTAATGACTACGTTCCATTGGTCACCAAATTTTATATAAAACAGAAACTTTTCTTCACTTCTTATAGTTGCCCTTCCGAAACAAGCTGTATGTTTTCATCCCATCTAAAAATATGAATGTAAATAATTAGATGATAGAAATAGCTTTTATGTATCGTATAGGTGGGCAAACTTGCAATCGGAACATATTTTTGACCACCTACGCCCCTGAACATCCGCAAAATTATTATGCCGTTGCATTTTGCTCCTTTCCTTCACCCCTCAAAAGGGCCCACAAAATATTAGGTCCTTACATATGAAATTGGCGTTTTGCATGGGCGGAACAAAAAGTTGAATATTTTTTAATATAATATATCTAATTAATGAAGTTATGAACCATTGTGTTCTATGCACTTTTGCCGTCATAGGTAGTTCAATGATCCCTCTACTAAAAAATCAGTCGGACGGGATTCAATAAAAACCATGAAGGCGTGTTGGACTGCCCCATCGCAGTTGAATATTTTCCCTTGCAAGGAGCTATGCAAATTTCGTAAAAATGGTAATCTGTTGGAGCAGGGTCCGGGGAAGACGAAGGATATCTTAGACTTTCCAATTGAACCTCTTCTAATTTGGTAGCCGTCTGTTGTGTAGTGAGGCAACAGTGGCGTGGAGCGCTTGTCCAGCCTAAGTTGCTTAGCCTAGCGGCTAAACAGCTTTTTTTATCTTACTATCATGGTTTGCAATTCCCGATAATAGACATCAGCCGTAATAGTCCAGCCAGATTTGAGGAAACTGTAATAAACAATACCGGCACTAGTCCACCAAACGCTTACAAGTAACTTTTTGGGATTAATTATCGGTTGGGGCTGGACTTGGTTGGCTGACTAGGATCCAACCTTAGCGTTGAGCGCTTCCAATTATCGTATAGAATTCATTTTTATCACAGGTAATCATTCGGTTTAAAATACCTTCATTATTGTACCGGTTCAGTAATGCAACACGCATTTGCCGGTTTGCTTCAGTCAATTCATGAGGTACCCACATTTCAAGCCTTTTAATCTTCTCAATTTGCTGCAACTATCGCGAAATTGGTTTGCGATGGATTCACAATATCCTTAAACTCTTCATTATCACCTTGAGTCTCAAGCCCTCCACGGGCCTTGTCCTGCAGGCTAAATAATATAAATTTCCAGAACGCAAACGTTGGCACCAAAAACAAATTGTGTTTTCTTTTTCAACATGACTAATGTGTATGGCACATCATACACCCTTCGAATCGTTACCGCAGCACTAGTACCATGGCGGATAACGCTCGTAAATAATGCAATATTTTAAGTTTTTGATTTTGTAAAATGAGTGACGCAAACAGAAAAAAAAAAAACAAATGAATGACGGTCATCGAAGCACAAGTACATGAGTAAATAAATAGCTGTATAAATTTGAATTCGGAATGCTTTACCAAAGAGGAGAAATCCTTGACTAAATGGACCAGTACGAAAAACGCCAATTCCATATGTAAGGACCTAGTATGAAATCGAGGATATCGCCTTCACCGATATCATGTGGTTTTATGTACCCCGCATGCAGTCGTGGGCGGGAAGCTAGCTCTTTATAAAATCTGTGAGCAATTGTTTTCAAATAAATCATATCAGACAAATTTTAATATAAATCATTATGAAAGTAAAGCGACGGGTACAGATTAATTAATTTTATACTCATGTAAGCAACTCCTGTGACTGAATTTGTTGCGTGGGCCTTATAAGATAATTAGAACTTCACACATTAAGGCGTTTAATAAAGTTCTAATACGACTTCGTAAGTAACATACTTTCACACTCTCGTGAAACAGTAACGGGCAACAAAACTTATTGACTTAATGTTATACTCGAAGTTCTTCCCTTGCAAATGTACGGCTAATGGGGTATACTTACAACCAAGTCTCCGTCCTTTATTAGGCATACATATGAATGGAGAAGATGGGACAAATACATAATAAATTATAAACAAAAATATTATCACATCATAAATAATAAATAATCCACTGAAAATAAGGATTCTCCATGATAATAATAGGGAATTTAGCTATTATAAACTGCTAGCTATTATATCGGGATGCATCTTTCACGTTTACAATAGAGTGGGGATAGAAAAAGGGGGAATTCAATAATAACGAATGAGGTAATTTCACGCTGTCACTTTACGCCGGTATCAAGGGGGCGAGAGTACTTCCCCGGTCGTGGCGGCCCAATCCCGTTGCATAGAAGGATGCAGTGTCATGCACCATGCATGGCACTACTTCCTCCAATGTATCATGCCAGTAGCTATTCGAAAATTCTTCTGATTTCATCACCAGATCGCCATTGATCCTCCTCACCATACAATCATATTTGAAGCATTCAATAATATTATTCAACCCTATTGAAATGTTCTAAAACTTGATCTCATTGCAAGATCGAAATTAATGAACCTGTATGAAATATAAGATTCAGTACTGATCGGCTCTTGACTTAATAAGAACGCGAAGGCTGGGGGCCGACAAAGCTTCGATGGTAGTGACAGAGATTGATTTAGAGCTGTGTAAGGCTATATAGTTCTATATACACAAAGCAAGACAGGGATCTTGTGCTGAACTTTGTTTTTAATACAGCTCTAGTGGTGTAGCGTAATAGTTCTTCGAATTAGAATATTTGCAGATAATCATTTGAAACTAAATATTTCATCAGTGCCGAATTTCGAATGTTGAACCCGAATTTATTATATTTATCTAATTCTATTCATGATGACAATATATATATCGCAGTCGTGTTGTATAAAAAGCCGTGTTCCATTACGGCTAGCCATTTTAAAAAACGGATTGAATCCGGATGAGTGAAATTGCGCCAGAAACATTTCAGAGTTGTACGATATTCAATAAAACTGACCGTATTGAAACAGAAAGATGTTTTTGTATTGGCAGATGTTTGGGACCCATGTCATCTTAGGCTTAGTTCAGACATAGCGGAGAGCACGCGGAAGCCGCGGAATGAAACCACACGACTACTCCGAGCGTATCTTATTATTTCTTAGATTTATATTCCTCTAAGCCCTTGTTCCAAAAAACTATTTTTCTGCCTTGCACAGAAGAAATCAAAAGGTCGCCTTCAATATCCATTTTGTAATGTTTTTTTGATAAACTTCCAAACGCACGTCACGCAGCCTCAAGGCACTAGTGCAAAATGTTCACCCCGTCAATCGATCGCGAAGCGCAACAGCGTAGATTATAAAACCGTGTTTTCCCCTGTGCGCGACACTCTATCAGGGTGTGCTGACCCTAACAAGTTAATGATGAGTTGCCCTATTTCATCCCAACCTACCCAATGGGCTGCATCTTTAAAGGCCTTATGTTATGCGGTCGTGAAGTACCACCAGCGGTGCCGATACGATTTGACAGCAATGCATTTCTACAAAACCTTATGGATGTTCGTCGTCATCGTAGTTACTTGCCTATATTTCACAGGAAAATGCTCACTTAAAAAAAAGAAAATAGGAAATAGACCGTTCGACAGAGAAGCTACGAACTTCTTCGGGGTGCCTACGACAGTTCTGGGGCACCTCAAACATAGGCGGACGATGGCACCCGCGGGGTCTTAGCGGGTAATCGATATAGTGGCACGGTGGTAGTAGATGCCTTTCCCCGCGAAACCAAAGACGAAGGATAAATACTAAATGCTCACAACAGACACTAAGCATGATACGTCCAAGCATGTAAATAAAATAGTGTGTAACAATATTTATTCATCGAATATACATGTTTTGAGCAAAACTGATATAACACGATAGGGATCAGCGTTAGCGGCGGGACGCCTGTCTTCCAAATACCCGCGCTTATCTTCAGAAACTTGGCGCGGGATCCTGACAGCGCAGTTCCGATTGGCAACTCCTGGTAACCAACAAAGATGATCTCATGAATTAAATTTAATAATATATTTTATAGTAAACTATTCAAGAGTTTCTAGGATGGAAGTAGCTAGGTTTTTTCCAATAAAATACATATCATAAAGCGGCCGTCATATAGCGGCAAAGTCACCAGAACAAACTTAGGACACCGTAGTCCGTTTGGTTTACCACGTAAATATCTCGTGATGTCATTCACCGCTGTATTACGGTGGCTTTTATGCCACCGTAATGCTTTACCCGAAGCTTTAGTGATGTATGTGTTATCGACTCGAGCAGTTCATTGACACCAACGTTCGCTGTTCAACGTCAGACGAATGAGCCAGTAGATGATGAATGTTTAATAAATATATTTATTTACATATATCTGTTAAGAAGATCAGATTTTATTAACGCTTTATTATATAGATACAGTAACCCATGCTTTATAATATTCATAGTACGCCTTTATTTCAGACCACGTAAACAGCCTAAAGTATACATATAATATAAAAGCAGCATACCGTAGGTCTTAATTAGCTAGGTCTTAACGTTCAATGAAAGACGTTCTGCAAATGTGAATATGTAGAATTTCATATATAATGTCGTATTTTGTTTTCTTCAATTCTGTGATCTTTAAGCTGAAATACTACATTGACTCACAAGCATCCCCCTGCGATTTCGCTAGCGTTACTCTGATCCTATTCGTTGTAATGTCCTGGTACATAGCCTATAACATTCCTCATAAATGTAGTTACCATACTCAAAAACATTATTTCAAATCAAAGTGCGTTTCCCAGATATTAGCACTTTCAAACAAATAAACTCGTTAAACCTTGCTACGTTAATATAGTTTGTATCTATGATTTATGTAAACTAGAGGAAGATTTACTCGTTACATACATATTTTTGTCGCTAAAATATGTTAATTTAAATAGAAAATGATAAAATTTGATATAATTGTGACTGTTTGTGTAATTGTGTAACAGGTTACATGAAAATTATTCCCACGAGAGTTGATATGTAAGCTGCAAAATGTCGGATATGAAAATCACGAATTCAATACGCGAATTATAACGTTAAAACTGGAGATAAAACATGAATGTTATTATACTCGTTCACTTTATCAGATATTTTTACAATGCTCTATATTTTTAAAAAGGAATATATATTTTTTTGAAAATTAGAATTTTCAAAAAAAGTTCTAAACGCTCAAGCGAATACAACATTTTAGACACGCGTAAAGTGAAGCTTATGGTCGGATATGAGAAATTCATCTCGCCGAGTAAATGTATCAGACACGCAAGACATAGTGTGATGTTCTTGATCAGCTGTGAGATGTTCTTCTCGCTGAGTAGGTATATACCTGAGACTCGCGAGATAAAGCGTGCATCTCACGATCGGATTTGAGATTTTTCTGTCTGAGTAAATATCTCATAGTCGGAACATAGCGAGAAGCTCACGGTCAGCTGTGTTAGTAGAGGTATCAGACAACCGTGTTGTAGCATGATGCTCAGGTAAGTGATGACAGCCTCTCTCTGAGTAAATGTCTCGGACTTACGGGATATAACGTGAACCACACGATCGGGTTTGCGAGTCTTCTCTCAGACTAAATATCACAGACTCGAAACATAGCGCGGAGATCACGATCGGCTGTGATACAGTCTTATGTTATGTACTCATGGTAAGCGGTGAACCAGTCTCCTCTCTGAGTACATGTCTTAGACTCGCGACACAGTGTCACACTCACGGTCGGCCGTTACAGCCTTTACAAACAGGCAACCGTCACTTTAAAACTTCAATTGTCTTTCGACGTCAAATAGTGCTAATCACCCTGAACATCTCTTCCAAAGACGTTACATTCGCTTTTCATAAAGTTTTGTTGGGTTTCACGTCAGTTGCTTCAGATCTTTGATTTGTGTACGTCATTGGAAAATTTCATCACGTTGAATATTTTTTCTCAAGGCATAAATTCTTGTCTCTTATCATTTAGTTGACTAGTTAGTATTCCACAGCAATTTTTCTAAATCTTCGCATTCAAAACTGCAAATAGGAACTGTTCTTCGCGTCGAACAATTTTTCTCAAGACGGTATATTCGGGTCTTTTATGGTTCAGCCGGGCTGCTGGTATTCCACGTAATAACATTTTCAGATCTTTACAATAAGTAATTACAACTTCAAAAATAGCCTATGTGTAAAAGTTTCAAAAAATCCGTACTGTGTGTAGGTTTTGTGTGAAAAGCGAACGACAAACCGAGGACAGACAGACAGATTCAAAAATCATATTTACGGCTTGTGTTACTTGTACTGAGACCCCTGCAAGTTTTTTTCTTCCTTCTACACTTTAATTATATGTATATATTTTTAGTTTTCTAGGTACTCGTATTTAGTTTATACTTTAATCTTGCCATAAATATTGTAACAAAGAAAAAAAATAATGCATTTAACATTTAGTACTTTCAATTTAGCAACATTTTAACAAACAAAATGACTAAATTTTGTTTGTTAATGTTGCTTAATTCTAAAAAAAAATCTCTTCCGTAAACAAAATTTTCTGTGACCACCTACTGCGTGCCGTTTCAATAGTTGTTTCGATTTTATCTTTCATTATCGGTTAAGATACGACCAGTGCGTCTCTTTAAGGCTCTAGGTGCCATCTTCATTTTGTACTGTCACAAACAGTGGAAGTCTGTCATTGTACATTTTAATAGCCCGGTGCACAAACATTTGACTAATAGTAATCGGAGTACGCGAAGAAATCTAAAAATTGCATTTGGCTCCATAACTACTTTGTGTAATGCTATCACAACGGTTCTGTTCTCTTTATCACCCCACTCCATTTTAATATCGCAAAATATTGGCGCCAGAATGCGAAAACACAATGAACATTTGTGGAAACTTGACAGATTCTAAATTCAAATGTAATATTTTTTATTCTTACAGTATTTATGGTTAGACTACGTATAATTAACACGGTTCAGCCTCCAATTGCTCGTTTGCTCCGTTATGCCATAAAAAAACTAACTATAAACAAAGGGCAACTTCGATGCACGTTTTATAGTATAGAGTGGACAAACAAGCTATCAGAGCCATTTGTTATGAATAAAATTTGAGGATACGCTTCGCCGATGATTCCAGATAAGGCCGAAGTTTAATTTGCTTGACAAATTTAATTATCTCAGATATATGTAATTACAAGTCTCTGGAATAAGTATGAGTTTTATCTTAAGATAAATGTACAAGATGTCTTTCGTGTCAAGAGGATATTTTGGGGAATTGTTTTCCACACGTCGCATAATATACATGATATTATAAAACAGAGAACCTTACCAAGGGTCTGTATGTAATATATAAACCATGATTTAACAATTAACAATTAATAGAACAATTACGAGCATTCCGTAAATACTACAAGATTCTGGAGCCCAAGGGACAACTTTGTTCAGTTCCAGGGGCAACAAGTAAGCTGGGCTCGGGGGCAAAGCCCTAAGGCTTTATCTCCATTAGTGAAAATTGGACTATGAATGTTGCAAATATCGGAATAATCTGTTTGAGGCATATAATTGGCCTATGGGGGGGAGGAGAACAACGCATCGGCATAGTAATTATGTGATGTTCATAGGCGTCGTTAATCGTATAAGGGCTCCGATTGCTCGTTTTGTTAAATTTCTATTTAAAATATTAGGCTGTAAAACATAATACATATTGTCATGGGTACTTCCGAAACTTTACGTACTGTTACGTAATCTCTAAAATAGTTTTAGAGTTGGAAGTGTTGAGTGTTAAGAAGAAGTTGTGCCATCACCGCAGAATTTCATAACACAATTTCATGTAAGCTAAATCACAAATACTTACTACATATTTTAAGGGCGGTACGAAGGGGTTGGAACTAATAAACTGCTGCGCAATGTTTTACATAAATTTGTATTACCACACAAAGTTGGACGATCTTCGAGGAACACGCTTGCTTACAAATATTATTATTGTTAGACTTGACACCGCACTAAGGTCTCTAGTACATTAACACAGAAAGCTTTTAAACTTTCGACTGTAATGTTACATATTAGGCTTAAAAATTTACTCAAGTTTCTGATCTTGTTATGAGTGCAATGACCATCCTCTTCACTCAATCGAGTGGAGAGAATACTTGAAATTAATTCCTACATACGCTACAAAATATCTCGTGATAAGTAAAATAAAGTTTAATGTACTGCAAAAAAAGTTTCTAGGTAAAAGACTTGAATCATAGCAATTGATTCATTTTATGTTCATATTCATTTTTTAAATTATGACCATATTTTTCTCAACATAAAACATTTTATCGAATGGTAGCTATAATCTATACTTGTTATAAAGTCCTTTACGGAAGAACTTTCCCCAAATTTAGAGAACGGAATTTCATACGGTTTTCACCCCCGGATAGAATAATTTCCGAGGCAGGTTTACGTTTATAATTTATGCACGGGCGAAGCCAGGGTGGATTGCAAGTATACTATATGTATCAGTGCTATGTTAGTCATTGTGGTTTAATGTGCACGTTATATATCACGTTACTGTACTTTCACAAACTTATACGCAAAGCTTGTTCAACTTACCTTTCCCTACTAATTCAACTTAAATAAATGCGAAAATTATTATGTAAGTTTTGTAGTAGAGTGTTAAACTTTCACGCAAACAAACTACTGATACATGTTACTGACGATGCACTTTTTATCCCGAAATAAATGAATATTTCCACAAATATAGATTACAAACAATGGGATAACATATTTTTACTCTTTCACTCTTAGTATAAATAAATTTTATTAATAAGTTATATTACAATAAGTTCCCGTGATGTACATTTTACTCAGGTGGAACTGGTGGGTAGAGCTAGTTATTCATATGCTCGTTATTGTATTTAGCGAGATATATTTATCAAGAACCGCAACGTAAAACAGTTCGCCCTGGCAAATGGCGTTAACTCACTGAATATATCGCCAGAGTAAGATACGCCGACGTTGTTTATGCAATTCTAGCGTCTTCATCCAGCGGTAAGCTTTGGATACATCTGCGGATGTGTTAGTTATGTATACTTACAACGTGTTACGTTGCAAAATATTATTACTTCGAAAGGCACATTTATTTTCTACTGTAAGAGAGGCGAGGTAGAGAGTAAATAGAGTCATAGACCTGAAGTATGTAAGAGGTAATACCATGCTGCATTGCGGCGGAAGGGAGATAACTCTCGCTTACATGATACCGGCGTCAAGTGACAGCTAAACTCGTTTCCTGCAGTTTGTGAGTATCCTGTTTGAGCGGTGGAGGAAAGGACGGCAACGCATTGGCATGAACACTATGAGGATGTCTATGGGCGTCGGTAGTCAAGGGTTTGATCGTTTATTTGCCTCCCAAAAATATAAAATGAAGCTGAACTGCAACTGGTTGTGGACAACGTGACCGGGGAATTGCATCTCTGTAACATATAGTTAGTGACCTGAAACGATTCGTGTGTGACAGAGACCAGTCGGGGACCATAACAGCTGTCTGTATTGACGTTTACTGAAATAAATCTTGAAAATATCGCACTGCTTAGACAACCTACCAGCTGAGTTACCAACTTGGCTCATTTCTTAATGCCACGTATCGCCAGCCAGCGATCACAAGTTCAAATATTGCCTAGTTCATGAATAATCTAGGTATTATATGTACTTCTATAATAACATATCAAAATACATAAAAGCCCATTTTTCTACCTATTCGTCACTTTGTTGCGGACCTGAGCTTATGCTGTGGAAGCAAAGAGAATCCCTGTACAGCTTCCTCGGATTGCAAGTACCCTTGACTGTGAACTCTTAAATTACTTGGCCTAGGGCTAGGCCAACTGTGATATATCCACAAATGTTATTATCATTGTCTAAGAGACTGACGAAAATTTTTCAATTACTCGAGTACTGACACTTTTAATAATATTCAAATCCATTACAACTTTTGTCGATCGATGAAACGATAGAGACGGGCAAAAAAATCTTTTTCCTTACCGCCAATTTTGTGTCGCCGGTTCCATTGATGGAGCGGTGGAGCTTCTGTGGGACAGAGGAAGGAGGGCGATGCATCTGCATGATCACTATGCGGATTACAACGGGCGTTGGTAGTCATACAAGACTCTTGATTACGCGTTAAACATACATGACACTACATCCTCCTAGGCAACGGAACGGAAATCCGAACTTAAAGGCTTCGTAGCCCAAGGCTCGTCGTCCTTCGGTGGCCATGGGCAACCTAAGAACGGACCCGACAGAAGATAGCCTTTTTGAATACCTACACGCCACGAAGCTTTCGGACGATCCTGAATGGACTAAAGAGAAAGTTCATTCAAACTGCAAGGTTGCCTACAAGAAGGGCGGTCGTAACGGTGGGCGTACCACGGTCGTGCTGGAGGGTTCATCAGCTCTTCGTATTAAATTGGTTGGCTTTGGTCGTGTCTATAATGGTTGGGATGAAGCCGATATATGCGACTACCTATGTATCACTTGAAGCAACAAATGCCAACAATATGGGCTCCCAGAGAAATACTGTAGGGCAACCGAAATGGTATGCGGTAAATGCGGAGATACATCGTAAAGCAACCTGCAGGAGCCTCAAGCGCAAAGAGGCTAGCAATCATGTAACCAACTAAGCGACTTGCCCGGTTACCAAGATTCCGGCATATACATAATCTCAGCGTATTTTCAGTATGGACATGACTTAGCGCGACATCTCGTATACCTAAAGTTATGTTCTGGATCACCTAACTGGAAAGCCTATACTGATTGGCGTAAACAGCAATGCGATTTCACCACTCTGGTTGGACATATTGAGCAGAGGTCTATTCATTCACAACAAGCAAGGCCAGCCTACAACGTTCAACGGACCAAATGGATATTCCATCCACATTGGATCTGACACTCACGACAAGAGGAGTACACGAAGGTGTTAGCTTAAACGACCATTAGCTAATTAAATATCAGGTGTGTAGCAGCGTATCAAGACCGATGTTGACAGAAGAACCACTCTTTAGACTAGCCCTTCGCGAGAGAGGGGTTGATTGGGCTTACTTTCGATCGACGCTATGCTTGCGAATGGGTAGACTAGACTCAAGGAAACCAGCAAATGAGCAAAAAGCCCTACATGTAGCCAGACAAGAATATAAAGTGGCCATGAAGGACGCTGAAATTAAACATTTTAGAGATATTGCCTAGACGAGAAATGAAAATCTTTGGGGTTTGGCATACCGAGCTGCGACTGGAAGATCTCGCCCTCCGAAGAATGTCATTAACGGCAGGAAACTCATCCAAACTGCTATGCACCAGCTCCTGTATGGATGTATATTGTATATATATATGTATATATATATGTATCTCCCTATGCCCAGATGATACAACATAAATTGACAACAACTAACACCGACAAGTGCAAGTGGCGGCTGCATGCTCTCCTTCCGATAGGGATTCAAATGGTCCTTCCCGCAGTGCAATCGATCACATTATTAGAAGCTTACCGAATTCAAGTCCCGGATAGGACGGAATCACTCGAAAGATTATCAGGAACGCCTGGACGGCTTCTTCCGGAGAAATGATGCTGATGTACACATCGTGAATCAAAGAAGGTGTTTTCCAGATATTCGGGAGATAGGTTAATTGATAGTGCTGTCAAGTCATTAAGAAATCCGAAGGCCTACCGGCCTACTATCTTACTTCCGATTCTAGAAAAAAATTTAGAACGTCTCATAATTAATTACTTGCGCTCCCTGCTTGTATCAGCATGGATTCGATAGAATGCGCTCAACTGTAAGCGCATTAAAAACAGTGTCCGAGATAGTCGATAATTCCACATATAATTATGTCCAGCTCGTCCTAGTCAGCGTTGGACATCTCCAAAGCCTTTGATTATGCATGATGACCAATGACACTGTTAGAAGCAGAAGCTACCGGCATATCTCCGAACATCTATCAGACTGTCATAAGTTATTTCTGTAAACGTTATGTTGGCTTCACAGTTGGCCACCGCACGCATTGCAAGGTTTCCAAAATGGGATGTCCCCAGGGTTCATTTTTGGGCCCCACACTATGGAAACTCCTCCTGGTCGATATCCTTAAATTGCCGAGACCAGAGGGTGTAAGTTTTGTGGCATACGCAGACAATTTGATGCTTGCGATCGAGGCACCGTCACGTGCCGTTATCGAACAGAAATGTTCCATGATCTTAATGTAATAGGCTGACATTTTCCACAGCCATTAAGGGTCGTTTTAAAAGCGAACCGACTATTGGGATGAATGGTGCCTCGATCGCGAGTGTGTTTGTCACCAAGGTGTTTAGGGTATACATAGACGATGCTAGATACTTTGCGCTGCATGCGGTTTCGATGGTCGAGAAGGCCGCCAGCTCTTTCGGGAAGGTCTCACGTGTCTCTACCTCCTCGTGGGGTGTGAAGTACCGGGCACTTAGATTCCTGTACCACGGAACCTATGTTGTAATGCTGACATATGCTGCAGCGCTTTGATGCCGACGCTCTCCCTTGTATGTCGTACATAGTGCATTATTACGCACCCGAAGACCAGCTTTGATTTTATTGACGAAGGCCTACAGGTCATGCAGCAGTGCGGCGCTATCAGTATTGGCCGGCGTTCTGCCTGCCGATCTGGAGGTTCTTCGAGCGCGACGCGTACAGGAGGGTTGCGTAGGGCTCAAGGGCAAAGAGCGGAAGAAAAAGAAAAGCGCTATCGCGGACGACGTCATCTCACGCTGGACTGCGTGTGCCGACGGGAGGGAGCTGTACTGTTCTTTCCAGAAGTTACAACGTGTCTGGCATATCAATGGGTGGAACCTGAGTACGTTACTTCACAGATACTAACAGGGCACGGGTGCTTTAGATGACGCCTGCATAGGAAGGCGTTATGTGACCTGCTATCATGTCCTTGCGGTCATGAAGCTGAAACCAGAATCTTATGTTTGTGTACTCTGGGAATGTGACTTATACTAAAACGAGCAAAACATCATGTTGGACGGCATCGAACGGAATACAGTGGGCCCAGTCTATCTCCGGGATTTGGCTGCAACGGAACAGAGCTTTAGGCATTTGAAGACATTTCCATATACATGGCACCCGAAGAGTAAGGATAGGTAACGACATAGCTGCATCGACATTATCAGGACTGACGAGACCGATAACAACTTCTGTCTATGTGGTGTCAGGCCCCAGAAAAGGGAGAGTGAAATAACGAGAGGGTGCTTAGATAATGTGTGATCTATAGATAATGGGAGTCAAGAATTGCACGTTGGGGAACAGAGCCGGTGAGCAAACCCCCGTGCATCTCCCATGATTCGCTCCGTATACCGAGAGATGGGTAGGAGCATGCTTGGGTGGAGGTGGGTAAGTGGTCTTTTGTCCCCTTATACCATAAAAAAAATCTAAAAAAAGTGGATACAGCATGTAGATGTACAAAATTTTTCAATAAAAAAGAGCCTTTATGGGTAGACATAATTTCTCAAACAGCAGAGAACATACGCGTTGAATCTTTCTGTTACTCCTTCGGGCTAAGTATAGACAGGGCACCAATGACCTTTGTTGCATCATAGGGTTCAGATGAAACAAGCTCAATATAAAGTAGGGTTGTAGCCAATTACTATAAATCGATTGTAATAGGTAGTGGTATACCCGTGAATACACACATTATAGGTTAAATCATACCTTTAAGTTTTCATTTTGAAATTTCACAATAAAACACATTAATCTGCTGCTTGCAAAATGTTTTACATTTCAGAATTTTTAAAGTATTATTATAAATATAAAAGTAAGCACAATATTTATGTATAACATTTGTTTAATTTTAACAAATATATAAACTCCGTAAAAGCAAATACTGCGCATTTATTTTAAACTACTCTAAACTTATGTTTGTGTATGAGTCCAGTGTCAGTTTGTATTATGATTCTCCTCCGAGTTACAGGTGATAGTTATTTTGGTATGAAATTAACTTGTGCAGGGCAGAAAATCATTTAGATATACTTCTATTATGCACATATAACGTCATACTAGAACACCCACATTTAGCCAGGGTTCTATGGCTATATGGTTATGATGTTATAGGTGGCAAGCCTATGGCCACTTCGGGCCCATTCGATCCCGGACAATGTAATGCGTGCTCAGAATAATCTGCGAAACTTTTAATGACAGTTGCCCGACCTAGAGATCGAACCCGGGTGTTCTAGTATATCTACTGGACGTACGAATTGTGCAGACCTCTGCCTACCTTCTTCGGGGATAACAGGGGAGAAGGTACTTTTTTATAACGTCATCTTAGTGGCTTCATGCAAAAAATATATGAATATTGTAAACGCGAACAGATTTAAAATGTCGGTATTCCAACGTCTGATATCAGTGTGATATCAGTATTTTATAACAGATACTGGCATACTACATTGCAATGCTAATGTGCCGGCTCAACGGAGGAGGTACTTCGCGCTGAAGTGATATATGCGTTTCGTATGGGTCACAAATTCCCGATGGCCTATTTAGAGGGTGGGAGGAAAGAGACAACACTTCTGCGTAATAATTATGTAGATGTCTATGGGCGTTGGTTGTCATCGAAACGTTTCGACAACCCTTTTGCCCATTTATTTTATAAAAAAGATACGTCTTACAGGAAGTCGTTTAAGCAATGATGTGCTTCCACCTGTCCACCTGTCTCTATTGTCCCTATAGTGAAATACGAAACGTAACACTCTCTATCTTTCTATCCTCACGAATTACCCTCTCAATTTTGGTAGGTTTTGTGTAACGCTCTTGTCACACACTTACCAGCTTACCGGTTAGACAGAAATCCTTCGAAATTATGAGATAGTATCAGGGGTTACCTGCAGTGAAGTCCTTTATATGTGGTATTCCCAGTTTTCCCGCCAGTCTCCGTGCGTTGTCGGCGCCGTTGCTACTATCATATTCGCTCATGTGCGCCGCGTGTCTTCTCGCCAGTTTGTCGATCGTTCTCTCTATAATCCTGTAAGGGTAAGATACCGACACCAAATGCTCAAACCAAAACTTGACACGGCCAAAAACGTCTGAAGCGTTCAAACTTCCCCCTTATCAGAGTACCCCTAGCTGTACAACTATAGCTGTGCCCCGGTTTCGTCGCCCACCCTAAATATATGCCCCTTATCAAGAGAAGCATTATTTTTCTTCGTCATGAAAAGTATACGCTACACCAGGTTACAATCTAGGGATCAAGTATTACGTACACAGAATTTTTGTAATTTTAAACCTCCACCAATATCCATGTCAGCAAATTAAATACGACTTGTTGAGATAATTATACCCCTTTATAATTGTCCATAATTGTTAACAAAAATTGGCAAAGAAAAAATAAAAATGTCATGCCAAGCAAGAGGTTATAATAGGCTTAAGTAATATATGTAATAGTAGAATTATATAAGTATAGTGGGCATATCAATAAATGATTTACGCAATGATCCGTTGAGTAGTTTTTGCTTAAAATTCTCTAAAAAGATAAAATTTGTCGGTCGTTATCGTGTCGGAGTAACTTAATATATTCGTCTCTGTGTCTTTCATATGTTTGCATTCCGTTTACGTACGAGTATACGTAGTTTAAGTACGAGTATGGATAGTGATAGTTGGCACTCCGTGCTCTCCGCCTGCCCCATCAGGGGACAGGCGTGAAGATATATATGTGTGTTTTTTATGGTAACGGGAGTTTTCGATTTTTATTTAATTTTTTTGTACCTACCTACTTGAGGACGAAATCCAATATATATTGTTAATAAAAGCCTGACATAATTTAGGAAAAGAAGCTGATACAATTGTAACTGCTGAAACCATTTTTACCAAATTTATCTAAGAACACCGCAAAGAAGCTGGATTTCCAATGGACAGACATCAAAATGAGCACACGCGCACACACACACACACACACACACACACACACACACACACACACATACACACACACACACACACACACACACACACACACAGATGGACAACCACGTCAAACTTATAATAAGCCGTTTGCATCGGGTACAGAACCACTTTACCCCCATCACTATTACTTACAATATCCCATCCTCTTCCCTCATTTCCTTTGTGGAAAAGTAAACAAATGTGCCATTTCCTGGCCAATTCTCGACCGGCTGAGCTTCATAAGAGGCGACTGACCCGTACTCCTCGGCCAAGCGGCACAGAATATATCGGGCCATCCACAGATCATCCGCTGCTTTAATGCCTGGGCTCGGCCCAACCTGATTACAAAAAGTACAAATTTCCCTCACAAAGCGAGAAATGGGATTCTTGGTTTAGTCTTTATCGCCTACAAAATTATTTCCGGCATCTTTTGTCTCTACAAACTACAAAAGCATAAAGTGATTTAATTTTATGCCAAATGATTATTGCTTCCTTATCATCTCAGTGAATACCTGCCTAAAAACACTTCCTAAAAAGAGGCCTCATGTAAGATTCGAAACTCCCAGCACTTGTAGTTTCTGAAATTTTTTGAGCGAGTGAGCGAGTCAAGGATCATTTTTACCTGGGTCATAAGAAATAATTTAAATATAATTGTGCATAGATATCATGAAAAATATCTTCTCCTATCCTAAAACCGTGAAAATCCAATGGAATCATTCATTTTTATCGGCATGAAAACGATTTTTTATATTATAACAGACTGTAAATCTATGCAAGATTTCAACTAAATTAGTTTTTGTGTAATATAGGATAATGAACCAAAAAAGTCTTAGCGTTCATTGAAAGAGGCCTATGCCAGCAGTGGATCGATAAGGGCTGATAATGATGATGATGATGATGCCGTATAACTCCCTGATTGCACCTCTCCCACACTTGCACCACACTCCTTGATACCTCCAGGATTCATGACTAAATACTTCGTAGTCAGGCATCAGTTTTCGATACATTGATTTCCTGAAGTTCGCTTTACACCGCGATACGAGTTGAGGGAGAGACACCTCAATTAGTGCCACAAATTAAATGAACATGACGTGTCGTTGAATTTTGCGCATTATGGGCCCATTACACCAGTACCTATTAATATCCTGAAAAATCCTATTAGGTACCTAACTGGCAATTGACTTCTTCACCATCACTTAAATTTTCAGTTATAAGTATCAAAATTTCAGAGTTTGAATGGGGAAGTTTATTACTCAATCACGCGAGCACGATCGACGGCTTAGGATGAAATTTAGCGGACATATAATATATTGCAATCAATGGGCCAGGCCGATACGATACGTAGGCTACTGTTGACACAATAGAAAAGTTTAAGTTTTATATACGTTTCTGGTTGCTTCTCTATTAAAGTTTACTAAAGCTTTTATTTTATATAAACTGCATAAAATACTGCAACTTATGACGTCCCCCCCAGGGACAAAACTATTCAACATTGAACAGCGAGCGGACTGCGCATAAGTTTGAGTTTTTAAAATACTTTCCTGGAAGTTCCACTGCGACGGTGTCGTTCCGGGATACAGACCGTTAATTTGAACTCCAGCGTACAGGCAACATCTGGAACGAGAAGTAATGGTAATGTTTCTTGTTTTTGAAATACTTTGCTTCTTCTTATTCTGTTGGATGGAAAGAAAAAGATGACCGATCACGGTACTTTTTA
>JAFELO010000958.1:722138-742316 GCA_017140195.1 Eumaeus atala | reverse complement strand
ACCATCGTCGTAATTAAGAACTTACAATAACAATATGTTAGACCACAAACTACAAATAATTTAGATGTTATCAAACATTCCATAATGCATTCTAGATCTTAATAGTAATAATTCGTTGTAGAACAAGATCGATGTTCTAGAAGAAATAAGTTTCATAAGCTAGTTGCATCTAGAGCACACAAGCCAAGCTTATATTTTACTTGAAGGATTCTGTAATAAATATGAAATTGTAGACGCTTGGTAATTTACAAGCAATATGCACTGCATTATTAGTCTAGCCTTGGTAAATAATCCGTCGCCCCCATTCATAGGTTTCAGTAATGTGTTGCTATAAAATAATTTATCTACAGTCATAATAAAACCACTAAAACGGATTTTATCGCGGTTTTTTAAGTATTTTACAATCCCGATTTTAGAAGCTTTACATCTACCATGGCTGTGGGTGATGTCACAAGTCACAAAAAAATATCCAAATAATTATAATTATTTAATTGTTCCATTAACGCAAAAGTGCTTATTGTATCTTGTAGCACTGATGTCTTACGTTTCTATTTTGATTTGATTATGTCTATAACTGGGTCCCAAGCATAAGGAAACACCCAGCCATCTTCCCTATTTAAAATCGGATGTCTTTTTTGTTTCAGTAGCCTCACGGGTCATCCTTGGAAGGAATATGTTGTTCAAACGCGAGGATATGTGTCCTTCAATGCGGATGTAATGACAGGGACCCATATCACTGAGTTCACTGACTACAGATTTTGTAACGCGGCGGTGTTTAATATCCGTTTAAATATGTCATTTGGCGTGAGTGTATATTGATCTATTAATAATACACCGGAAAATTGGACATCGTATACGTTATAATGACGTTGATAGCCTACATACAAAAAAAAATATATATCAAAATGTTATTTTTTAATAATTATACGAATCTCGTATCCTGTTAGGAAACTGTCATCCGGAGGTAAATAACACTTGCGCGATCGCTTTGGGTATAGGGGGCGAGGCCTAGGAGACAGGGACAAGCCGCACGGGGCGCAACGAGCGGCGCATCACGGCAGGTCGGTGACCTCATACATACACAAGGTGCAATTAAATTAAATTATTTTGCTCTAATTTAGTTTGTTTGAATAAATATATATTTTTCTAGATCATAGGTACATAATCCCTACTCTGTACTTAAGCCCACTCTGTAATTAAAACAGTTTTATCACTAACATCGCAGCCTGCAGCTAACTCTGACGTGGTTAGCGATGGATTCGCCTTCACAATAGCCTTCAACTCTTCACTAGCAACTTGGGTCCCAGGCCGTCCACGGGGCTTGTTGTACAGATCGAAACTCCCAGAAAGGAAACGAACTGTGTTTGTTTGTAACACGACCGCCATACACATAATTCACCCTTTGAGTCATTTCCGTAGCATCAGTGCCACGACGGAACTCGTACTCGTAAATAATGCGATATTTTAAGTTTTTCATTCTGTAAAATGAGTGACGCAAACAAAAAAAGTATAAGAAAAAAATAAATGAATGACGGTCATCGAAGCATAAATATGATCAAATAGCTGTAAAATGTGATCAAATAGCTGTACAAATTTGAATTTGGAATTCCTTACTTAAGAGGAAAAATCCGTGATTAGAGTCGCAAGTACGAAGAACGCCAATTTCTTAAGTAAGGACTTGATTGTAATTGCGTTCTCTCCTATATATTCTATATAAGAGAGGACACAATTACAATCAAGTCTATATACTTCTGCATCTTGTAGAGTGATACGGCACTTATTCGTGATCCTAAGGTCAAAATACGTTAAAGTAGTTTTCTTGTGTGTAACATTCGCGTAAACCCAAGAAATCTCAAAAAAAGGTGTTTGAATAGCATTTTAATGTTGAATAAAATTAGGATGGACAATCTTTACAGCACACACTTAACATACATTGGCATTGGAAGTACAGAGTGGCCACATCTATTGATTACAGTGAACTATCCTATTATACATACTTAAAACTAGGAGTCCGTCTCCGCTTCGCACAGATATTACGACGAAATATTGTTAAAATTCCTTCCTTCACAAAAAGCAAAAATTATAAACTTTAACTTCCGCCCCGTAAACATTACACGTTACCGTGCAATCAAATTCAATCTGTGACAAGACAACGTCGAGATAGCTAGTTCTCCATAATTTCTGCAGCTTTGTAAGGATATACCTTAATATTGTTTCCCAACTTAGGTTAGATTAGTTGTTTGGGGGAGGACCTGACGCGACAACCGTACGGTAGAGAGATAACGACTGCCTTGCACCCGGTCCTCGAGCGGTGGATGCGCCGTAGGCGCGAACCCCTTCCCTTCCGTCTGACACAGGTGCTCATAGGGCATGATTGCTTCGGTGAGTATCTGTATAGCTGTGGCCCATAGAGAACCGACGACAGGTTGTCACGATTGTGGCGCGGCGGTGGACTCAGCACAGCACACCCTCGAGGTGTGCCCAAGATGGGCGGCGCTGCGTCGCGGTCTGACATCAGTTGTCGGAGGGGACTTGTCAAAGTCAAGCATCATCGTTGCAATGCTCAACAGTGACGAGTCCTACTAGGCGATGGCTTCCTTCTGCGAGACCGTCATGTCCCAGGAGGAAGCCGACTAGCGGGTGAGAGAGGAGGCTGCTGATGCGGCCTCCCCCCGCCTACGACGAATGGGGGTACGAAGGAGGTGCTATCTGCAGCGCCTTCAGTAGTGCCCCTGTGTTCCGTGTCGGGCCGGGATGGGAACCCGGTCCACTTCCTCAAGACACGGCGTTGTGGGGACTGTCATAGCTTAGCCGGACAGTCCCCGATGAGGTGAAGTCTGGCCTTTTCGCCGCGGCCAGACTTCACCTCATCGGGGATCATGTCACTGGAGCGGTCCTGTTGCCTGCAGATCCGGGAACCTCCACTAATAGTGGCTGAAGGCTCCCGTAGGAATTTAGTTGGTACTGCTACCCAATGGCCGAGTCCAATATAGGTGTGGGGGTCTACCCGGGCTCCCAGGTATCATGCGTAAATTCACTCCCCTTCGTTACCAAAAAGAAAGGTCAGATTAGGTATTGAAGTCGAAGCGGATAGGTATTATTGTATAGGTAATTATGTAAAAGCACACAGTAACGCGATAACAACAAATGGCCATAATTGCCGATGCATCAATACGAAAGTCGTATTTATTTTTAAAAAGAACAAATTACGCGAAGTAATATTATGACAAGTTCCGAATAACTATTCGGTAATAACCATTCACTAGCCAATCACGGGCTTGCTTTGTCTTTAAAATGGCCTTGCTAATCTTAGTTCGAACCGACATCGACAATAAATGAACTAGAGGGTCTAGTTTATTTGCTTATTTTAATACATAATTTTGTCACAATACCAAATGCTAACTATTTTACTCCTCCCATATTATGGAAGCATCATCGTCATTATCAGCCTTCATCGGTCCACTGGTGGACATAGGCGTCTTTCAATGAACGTCAAGACTACCGACCTCCTGTTACTCGCATCCATTCCGGAATATTATGATAGAATACCAACATTTAATTCCAGCGTACGTAAAATCCACAAAAAACACGTTATTTTTTTAATAATTTTTTGTATTCAAAATTTGTCAAATACTTGTGCTTTGTTAATTTGATATTATAATGTTTTAGTTCTTGTAGATCACATTTACATTTATAAAATGAAGTGAAGGAGAGCTACGCATCTACATTACCATTGACTGTTAAAAAAACGGGATTGATTCCGGACATGCATAGGCATATCAATTGATCAATCGGTACACGTGCATGTAGGTATCTACCATTCGGAAGAGGACAAACTAACAATATGAGCCATTTAGTAAGTACCCCCATTAACATATAGATGTTGTTTTAGATATAGATGTACAAGTGTGTTGCCCTCCTTTGACCCCAATTGGGAAAAGGCTATTTTAAGTCTCCCCGGTCGGGCTGGCCCTACGCGGCAGCATTGCAGCATTTCACGACTTTGTACTAAACATACTTACTATGCAGTGTCATTAATTTTATCATTAGCAAATTTTTTTACGACAATTACTATGTCGATTCGTGGCCCTCCCTCAGTGCTCCCCGATGGGCTACGGGATCCTCACAAATCGCACTAAATGATACACCGAAGATGTCACTTTACGGCGGTATTTTGTGAGCGAGAGGTACCTCCCCGGTTGTGCCTGTCCAATGCCGCTGCAATGTTGCATGACACTACCTCTTGTTTCTTGGTGCGTTGTTCTCGCCTCTTGAGCAAACAGGTAGCATCTCACTAAGTTTTTCAGTACTCGGTAACAGGAGACACATTACCGCGATATTAGATTTAATAAATTCGGTAATATCAGACGTCGTCATCGAACGAAAAAAATTAAAATAGTAATCGATTCCAAATAAATATGAAAAATACAATATGAAAAATAAAGGAAAACTTACGTTTCATAAAAAAATATGAAACAGCCGAGGTCAGTAGTTAAAGTAGTAATGTTTCATTTTATTAGGTGCCTTTACCTTAATTAGTTTGTCAGGTCCCCTATAAAACGCACCTACGTTTTATTGTGATCAATAAAAATAATACTTTCTTTCAAACATAACCTAATCAAACGCGTCACTTAACTTAAAATCCTATGCACTTTCCACTATAAATAAGTAAATAGTCCTTTAGATTCGTAACACTGAGAATAAAAGAATATATGTTAAAGTGCAAACGTTTTAATTGTCTAGTTACAGAAATGGGATTTCCAATAGGATTTTGCTCCTAAAGTTTTATGTTACCGTTTAACCGCCCTTGCATCACATAGGCATATCGTATCGTTACATCGATTGGAAATTGCTTTGCTGACTTCTATTGCATTAGGTGATAATTACATTATAATGATGATACTTTCTATCTCTTTGAATGGATCTGGTGCAAAAAATTGTAGTATAGTAATAGTGAATCATTGTCTGTAGGTATACACAGTTTCTTTATAGTATAGGGGGACAAACAGGCAAGCGGAGCGTTTCTAAGACCACCGACGCCCATGGAGGTCAGCATCATTACTATTCCGATGTGTTGCCGTCCTTCCTCAATGGGCCACTCACAAACCGCACGAAACACCGTAGGTGTCACTTTACGGCGGTATCAAATGAGCGAGAGGTAGCTCCCCGGTCGTGCCGTTCCAGAATTGGATACTGTAATGTAGTATGGCACTACATCTTACAGACAAACATACAATATACAACAGTACATATAACATACAGTATTTTATTTTCATACGCTCGCTCAGAAGTGACACATGCCGATGTTACTCGCCTAGCGCCGGGGTAGCGGTCCGACTCATTTGTCAGAAGGTGCGTTCACATCGCTTTGAAGAGTGAGAAATATGAAGTAACATCGTAATTGTTTTTTACCTATCTAAAGTTACTTAAGTTATACTTCTTTTGGTGCATTAGGGAAAAGTTATGAGAGAAAATATAAGGAAAAATTATGAGAAAGGATTACGATGCGCGTGCACACCGTCTCGAAAAACGGACAACCTGAACGGAGACCTGAAGTTAAGAAAACCAAAATGTTGACTATAGTCAACATTTTAGTTTTTCTCTTGATACGCCAAAGAAGTATAGCTTCTAACGCGTGTATATACAATATTTGTCGACCGGCTGGCTCAGTTGGTAATGTGGCGCTTTGTCCTCTTGTTACGCCAGAGGTTGCGGGTTCGAATCCCGCCTAGGTCATGGATGTTTATATATCTATTGTATGTATTTCTACAATAAAAATCTTAAATATATGTCTGTTGTTCTAGTACGTGTAACACAAGTCCCTACAGTTCTTATCACAGGACTAGGCCAACCTAGTGTGATAAGTCCAGGGATATTACTATCATTATTGTACAAACACACACTCTTTCTCATAACAGATTCGTTAATTATTAAGATTACATATTAAAGATTTATATTGTGATACGTTTTCATTAATTAGTCATTTTAATAAGTTTAAATGGATTGTTATGGCAAGAGTGAGAACTAATTTAAACATCCACATATTGCGCCATACGTGGATGTTAAAATTAGCCTTGCACACAGAGATCTTCTTTTAAAATTACCTGCAATCTCAGAAAGGTAGGAGAGATAATTTTAATTTATTTTGCTTTATTTGGTTATATAGATCAAAAGACAAACTATTTTTTTTTCGGACTCCTCCAATGGCTGACCTGTCGAAATGATTTAAAAAATAACTCCAACTTTGCTTATGACTACTGTCCAACTGCTTGGTTTGTGAAAAACATTTAAATGTGGAGGACTAAGTTCATTAAAACAGATTTCTTAAATAAATAATTCCCTTCCATTATTGATGCTCTCAAGTTTGCCACATAGTTGTGGCTCTCCGAAAACGACGAATATATGCATATACTGTTGACAGACAACCCTATTACCATCCTTACATTTTAATTTTTTTGTTGACGCGGGGAAAGCATCTACGAAGCTTCACCAACCTTTGGTGAGGTGCCCCGAAACAACAAATCATTATGGAACCTCGACGGCTACTCAGTCTCCTAAGGAAGGTCCCCCCCCTCTCCTCTTATGTGCCACCAGTTAATAACAAATGTCACGAAGCTCTTTACGCCGGTGTCATGTAAGCGAGAGATACCTACGGTTCGTATCGGCCCCATTTGGCTGCGGACTACCACTACATGGAACTACCACTTACTAACAATTTTCTTATAGTAGCATAGGGGCAATCGAGCAATCGAAACCTTGTCACTACTATCGATGCCCATAAACGTGCAAAGAATTACCATGCCGATGCCCATAAACATGCATATAATTACCATGCCGATGCCCATAAACATGCACATAATTACCATGCCGATGCGCTGCCCTCCTTTACTCCTCCCCTCTAATGGGCCACCAAATACTTTAAAGTTAGTTAAGAAAAGTTTTAAAAGCGTCACTTGAAAAATGCTTCCATTAGATCTCGTCCAACAATTCTATTGGCTCCAACGGCACAGTAGTAGGGTCCCGGCGGTGCGGGATACCCCCCAACAGGCCACCCCAGCGGTCTTCCGTCTGGGGTCGTCAGAAAGAACTCCTGATTAAATCCAAACCAAGGCTCCTCAACTTCTGCTTTCTCAGTCAACAATACACAGTCTTTTCGGTGATTTGTAACTGAAAATTGTATCACAATGTTAGATTTTTAACATTACTAGCTACCCCCGCGGTTTTAACCGCGTACTCCACCCCCTAAAACGCAAACGTCGAAGTTTGCAAAATCCTGTCTACCCGCCTCAAAGCATACTTCAAAAAAAGGGAGGGAGGTGGAAGTTTCCTAAAATTTCATGATGAGTGAGTCCTTTCGCTTTTATATATTATATTAGCAGTGTCCCGCAGTTTCACCCGTGTAACATGGTAAATTTTCATATAACCTTCAACGTCATATTTTACCCCCTTAGAGATTGAATTTTTTTTACATAATGAAAGGAACATTTGTACCAAATGTCAAGTTTCTAAGTACAGTAAGTGAGCCCCATTACCACGATAAGGTTTGAACCTGGTGAAATCAAATGACAGTGGTACAAAGGACGATAATGAGTCCACTACAATATCAAAACTTGTGGCCAATAAATTATACAACTTTAGCTATATAACTAATAACTCCCTAATGCCAACGTGGGTCTCAAATTCGTAAGTTCGAGAGATCACACTTCAGGTAAATAATGAACCAGTACAGGAACGACAATGGTAAACAAATGAATATAACGAATGATATTTAATCCATTACACTACAAAGTTGCCTCCAAATCGTAATTGCGTGTTTTGCAACTTTAAAGTACTTAAGCTAATTTAAAGCTACGTTTAAATACGTCAGCATCATGATCAGCCTCTATACTATTTATAGTCCTAGACATTTATCAATTTTTCATTTACTAGTGTAAAAGTGCCTTAGTAGGCAACCCAACCAGTATTACTACTTATAGCAACCCAGCCAGTATTACTACTTATAGCAACCCAGTCAGTATTATCGAATAAGCAGAGATCGCTATTGTACCTTTATATCACTTCTGGTGTTACACATTTATCAATTTTTCATTCACTCTAAGACCTACTTATGGCTAACCAGCCAATATTAACTAATAAGCAGAGATCGCTATCGCACCTTTATACTGCATCTGGTCTTAGACATTCATTAATTTACCACATACACTAGGGCCTACTTATAGCTAACCAGCCAATATTACCGAATATATAGAGATCGCCTTTTTACACTATTCCTGGTCATAGACATTTATCAATGATACTAATGTTATAATGTTAAAGGTTGTAGGTACGGATAGTCGTATGTAACAGATATAATATTTGTTACTCTTTCACGTAAACTACTGCTACTGAATGGATTTTAGTGGAACTTGACCTAGCAACTCTAACACAAGTTACGATAGTAAGTACGGCTAGACTAACGTGGCGTGATTGAATACTCAAACTTTTTTGTATAAAAAAAGACACACATGAGCATAATTACACAGACGCTCATGAGCATCCACATAATTACACAGACGCCCATGAGCATCCATATAATTACACAGACGCTCATGAGCATCCACATAATTACACAGACGCTCATGAGCATCCACATAATTACACAGACGCCCATGAGCATCCATATAATTACTATGCCGATGCGTTGACTTCCTCCTGTTCCCCCCAATGGGCCACCAGCTAATCACGAACCGCACGAAACGCGACCCCGATAAAGGTCCTGATGTAAATTACCTGTTGGTAAATAGTTGTGTTGATACGTATCAGCTAGAACTAAAATATGATTGCCACGTCGAAATGGGTCGTGATAGATGACCTCGGGGAAAATAAATGTATCAGAGTTGTCCGCGCTCGCCTGTGCCGTGCCGCTACCGTCGAAATACCAGATCGGTAAATCTGAAACAAAACAAATGGTGTCAAGATAATTAAGGATTAATTTTTCTATAGTATCAGGCGACAAACTAGCACTCTTCTTCAACCTGTGGCCACCCAGTGCAGTGTAGGTCTCTTCCGATTCTCTGCATCTTTGGCGGTGTTATACCGTGGCGATTATATTTCTACCCGCCGATCCAAATAGATCATCCGTCCGTCGCACGGGCTGCCTCTCCACGTTCCTCTCTCCAGTTCGTGGTCTCCAGGACTTTTCTACTCCATCTTAAGTCCGGTCTTCGACATACGTGACCCGCCCACTTCCACTTCCTTTGACTTACCAACTTCGCTACGGCCGTAAGTCTAGTCTAGCTGATATACAACACGGACTACGTAGGATGTAATGGTAAAAGAATTTATCAAATCGGTCCAGTAGTTTTGGAGCCATTATTCAATGCAAACAGACAAACAAACAAACAAATATTTACCCCGTATAATATTAGACACAAGTATAGATTGTGCTTGTATATTTATATCAATATATCATACTGGAAGCGCCCCGCAATTTCTGCCACACAACTCCGGTCCTGCTTATTGTATTGTCACGGTATAGCCTATACCTTCGCACAAAAATATTTTTTAAACCCGAACTTACAGTTGTATGTCATATCATTATTGACACTACATGAGCAGATTGATATATTAATTATTTAGGTTAGTAACGATTATTTAGGAAGAATATTTAATGTTATAATTATTTAGGAAGAATATTTATTATTATAATGATTATTTGGGAAGAATAGGGCCGGCTCTCTCGCTCATAAAATACCACCGTAACCGTAAGTGACATCTTCAGTGTCGCGTTTCGTGCGGTATGGGAATATCCGGTGGCCCATTGATTGGAGGGAGGCGGGCGACGCATCGGTATAGTAGTTATGTGGATAAAAGAAAAGATTGATCGGTTACAATGATGGTGTCAAGAGTCTTCTCGACCAGCGTATTTGTATGAAGACGGTTATGAATGTAGAAGAGACAAGGTAGGTACGTAAGATCGCTCCGTTCATACATACACCGTGTACATACACCTTGTGCCCCGCACAGTATATTATTGCAGGTTGTAATTTACATCTGTGCCAAATTACCTCCAAATCCGTACTGTAGCACGATTTACATTGACGCTACAATTCTGTGCCTACCCCATAAGGAAACTCTCGTGAAGATGTTTTGTTGTTTTGTTGCTGTGTGTAAGATTATATCTTTAAACAAACATATAAACAAAAACCTATTCAGCTAATTAGAAATGTATTTAGAAAAATAATAAAAAAACACCTTTAACTGTTTCCGGTTTGAAGTCGAAAGACCTGTCTTTGGATCGCATATTAATTCCAGTAGCATCGATCCATACATACACCGCCAGAACGATTTCACACGGCACCTCCAAGTCCTCGTATTTGCGCATAGCGGCCTTATTCAAAATGGTAGGGACCGAATTCATTTTGGAGTCTAAAAATAGCTCTGTAACAATAAAAAATAGCGAAATAAAGACTCGCTACAACACCGGCTATGACACGACACCGGAGTATACTCCATAAAGACGAACACGCTTCTGAGGTACGCTCGTGTAGGAGACGTTAAGGAATAAAGGGAGCGTTATTGTTTCACGCCATGTTACTCTTGTGCTGTGGGCTTTATATCGTTTCTTATGGAGTAAATTCTATAATCAATGTTTCAGTGAATATTCACTTGTATCTGTGCCTGAGAATGTAGACGGACTAAACAAAAGTATCGTAAAGCTTTCCGAATTCCCGGCATCCATATCTCAAGCAATAAAAGATTTATTCCGTCATAAAAAGGTACATTAATTTAAATAATGAAGGCGTAAAAGGTAGATTGAAGGTTTATCCAGTAATAAAAGATTGATCGCAACTCATTTCTCATTTTCGCTAGCATGCAATTTCAGCGCATATGTGACTTATGACCATCTATGGAAAGGGTATGAAATACCCTTACAAGGAACGTAACCTATCTGGCAACAGGAGAAATAAAATGAAATTGGAAGTAAAGTCGGATTCACTTTAATATTAAACGTCTTACTTTCTTTTGTTCGCAATGGTCAGAGACCTCTTTTGCATATATTCCGGTTGTTTATCTAGGTGTATCTAATGTATATTTCGTATCTAACTACAATTTGTGGATATTTAAGCATTAAATTGGACAAGTGTTCAGACATGCATACAAACTCATTACTCACACCTAAAGCTAACATGGGTATAGACGACAGCTACCACTAGATATTTAAATAGAGTCTATCTGTCACGACTGAACTAAGAGACCACAACAAGAAAGGCTTAGGTGTCAATGAATTAATTCGTGCTTAAAAATCCCATGCCTATTTTTAATGTTTGTTTTAGAAATTTGTCACAGTTGGATTATATTGAATAGAGGTGGAGAAAGCTATTTTTTCTTAAATATAATATGCATTCGACTTTATTAATTTTATTAAATAAAACACATTACGGCAATCACACATCTTTTTTTATTTTCGCGGGGAAATGTATTTACGTCCTGTCATCCTGTCCCTGGTCCGTTCGATAGCGTAAGTGGGACTCGCGGATGAATTGAATACAGACTAAAACCCTGCGTGGGCCATCGGCCGCCAAAAATGAGGAGCCTCGGATCTGTCAGAAACAAGGCACCTAGGCGATTTCAGCCCCAGCACCTACCTAGGCGACGTCGGGCTCGTCCAATGAGGTCAGGTTGCCATCCTGCCCCCTGGTCCTAGTTAGGGAGGCGGCATAAGCTGCGCTTCGTAGCAACTCTGTCGCCTCCCGCATCGTCTGCGTGGCCGCCCAGGTCACGGATGTTTATAAATGTATTATATGTATTATATGTATTTCTATAATCGAAATCTGAAATATATAAAATTCCTAACCTTATAAAACAGATTAAATATATTTTCGTTGTGAAAAGTCCACAGATATTATACATTATTATTATTATTATTATATGTATACTTGTGGAAAATTTATTTTTTACATAAACACCTAGACATCAAATAGGTTTCTAACAACAAATAGGTGTCAAGTTATTATATACAGTATTGCGCGTAGAATATATAATTATATACTTTAAAATTTAATAAAATTGAGATTCCGGTTAGCTGAATACTCACACTTGTTGAAATTTCCAATGAGCAAAATGACCAATAAATTTATTAACCAACTATTTTTGACCTAAATTTAAGACATTCAATATTCAGTAATTTGTCACTTAATGTCAATTCCTACAAATAAAACCTTCAAATGATGTTTTAAAAATAAATTTAGAACAGATTAACAACTATAACATAATATATATAGCAACCATAACATAATATATAATCAAAAATCTTTAAAGGAATAGTTTCTTGATTAAAATTGCTTCAAAAGGTAAAGATCTTACTTAACTTTTAGAACGAACGTGAGAACTGTGGTATTAGCAAGTGAAAAAAATTAGTATTAACATTACTATTTACATACATCTTTGTCAGAGGTAGGCTGCCTCATTGCTGAATTGCGATGCATGGACCGGGGAGGTACCTCTCGTACACGTGACACCGCCGTAAAATACTGTTTTTGTGTAGCCGGTAGCCCGCTGGATACGAGGATCGGGAGCAACTTAATTATTGTCATGCAAAACGCATCTGCGTGACAGTAACTCATATAACGTCAATGAGCGGCGGTAGTCGTGAAAAGGCTCCATGTTCTCGACAGACTATCTGTGTATTTATTTACACACATACATACATACAAATATTCTCTTGATGTACATTAAATTTCTTTTGTCATAGTCGGGTAAAAACGAATTATACAAAAACAGAATTAATTTAGGTGATTATAATATTTATTTTTCGTAACTATGAATGTCGCCTTGTAGCCACTTTATTTATTGCGTCTTTCAACTAACCATAGCTACTGTCATAAGAACAATGTCATAGAATTTCATTAAAAGAACATAAGATTTATCTGGGATGGATTTAAATTTTTTTTATAAATTATGATCCGTAATTAATAAATTAAAATGAGGATAATATTTTACATGCATATATTGTTAATCTGCAATATTTTTTGTATACCAGTTGTGGGTTGTAGCAGTGACTATCTGAGTTCAAAACGATTGCATGACACAACTAAAAGCCATTTCAGTAATAACAATCATTCAATATTATTTCAATCAAACAATGCAAAAGGAATATCATTATTGCCAGATTCCTTAAAAAAGAGACATGTAGATAAAATTACTGATAAAAAATATGAGATAGTTAACTTGCTTTGGAAAAAGACAAAAATATTTCTTGATACTACAGACGCTTGTATAAAACTTGATGTTACATCGAGCGTTACTACAGAAAGGTTACATACACCGCACACCCAGATGAAGACTGTAGATGCAAATCCAAACCAAAGACTAACACAAATGCCAAGAACTCAAAAGATTCCACATTATCACCGAGAAAGTGACATAGAATTTTACTACTTTAATGAGTTGGCCTTTAATCTGAACATTTCTGCAAACGCAAATAAAAACGACACAAATGTAAAGCAAAAACATATAAGATCAAATATTCCATTTCACAAAAAGACGTTAAATTTTTTCCATCCTCAACCAAATATACCGACAACTGCAAATCTTCGAGTAGAACACACTGAAGCAATTTCAACGACTTCAAATAAATCGACAAAAAATAAAGTCAAATCTACCCCAATCGGTATGTATGGCGATGCTTACGACTATCAGAGTATTGCTTTAAAGATTATAAATACGGAAAAACCTAAAATTAATATTAATTCTACTTATGATGATCGGGTAAAGTTTTTTGATATCTATGATAGCGATACATATAGCCCATTGGTGTTGACTACCACAAAGAAAACAACAAAAAAAAGTGATAAGAGAAATCAAGTGAAATTAAATGTAAATAATAAATTACAAGAAGATCCCAATCCACCCAATCCAAATACAACACAAAATCGTGCAAGTAAAAATGTAATGAATATCAATAATGGGAACGGAAAAGGAGAGGATGATAATTTCGATACGACTAAAGAAAAAATACACAATATTACAGAAAATTTTTTTGAAACACAACATACGAGGATAAAAGAGACTAAGAATATTAGTCAAAAAATAAAGTGGTCTGAATACCCATTCGTTGCTGCGTACGTTTATGAGCCACTAAAGGTTAGTATCTCATTGAAAGAATAGTATTTGACATTCGCCTGTCTTGGGGTAAGCTGAACTGAGGTGAGTGACAAAGGCGTTAAGAAAATGAGATCAATGGAAGTTCACAGGGAGATGTAAGAGAGAAAGAAAGAGATAAGTTTAGTATATTACTGTAGATAGAGAAAAATGGAGCGAGCACACATTTGCGTTCCGTCCGTCTCACTCTGTCAACTAAGTTTTACTTCGGTCGTGTTGTCTACATCTCTCTCTGTTTGTACTACCCATATGACACTGAATCAATTTTGAAGTACCTCATAAATTACTGCACTATTAATGTTAACGTTGATTTATCTTCAAATATTGAAAATGCTAAAGTGTGTGTGTGTTTGTTATTCTTTCCCGCAAACACTGAACAGATTATCATTTGGAACACTTATTTATGGATGGATTGTCTCAAAAGTACTTACCGCCGAATAAATTGCTCTTGAGATATCTATATAATATTAAGTAAAATGCTCCTTCGGTAAATGGTCGATTATTTTTATATTTACAATCAAACCAGTTCATACTGTCGCCACCCGAGATCAACAATGAAATTATACACTAAAACCTTCTTTGGACATCGTTGTATCCTTTGGTGTAACTAAATGAAAATCCATCAAGCAGACTGAGAAAACCGATCTCATACAGACATAACAGACACCTTTTAGAGACTTTATTTCGTAATATAGTTTTATATATTGTTTATGATTTAGTCTCTACTAGCTGTCGCGTCAGACGTTCTCCTGGCATAATAATTTATTGTCATGATAAAGGGTAATGTTATGTGGCTGTATTACCAAACTCGTCAAACTCCGTAATATTGAGGTTTTCTAACCTATTTTTATTTATCTACGTAAACTATTCCAAATATATCCCTGCATATGAACCTTGGCCATGCGATACCGAATGCAAAAATAAAATAATCAAACTCCGTGCAGTCATTCAGAGGTTATGCCCTTACATACAAATACATAGATTATTCAATACTTTGAGTTAACCATTAAATATTTTATTGGATCGAATATATTCCATTCTAATTGCAGGTTCGCTGCGACGCGGCCGCTATAAGCCCGCATTGGCTAATATCATCGGCGTGTTGTTTATACAGGCACCACAAAAATCCAAAATCCGATCAACGCTCAGCCTACGTCATATACTGTAGTGACAACTGGAGGAAGCCTCTGCGGATATCGTACGTACGCCGGAGCATCATACACCCACATTTTCATCCGAAGGAGACATCACGAGTACATCTATATAACGTTGGTAAGAATACATCTATATAACGTTGTTAAGAGTACATCTATATAACGTTGGTAAGAGTACATCTATATAACGTTGGTAAGAATACATCTATATAACGTTGTTAAGAGTACATCTATATAACGTTGGTAAGAGTACATCTATATAACGTTGGTAAGAGTACATCTATATAACGTTGGTAAGAGTACATCTATATAATGTTGGTAAGAGTACATCTATATAACGTTTGTAAGAGTACATCTATATAACGTCGGTATGAGTACATCTATATAACGTTGGTAAGTGTATTTTGTCTGTTGGCGCGATTACGCTGAAAACATATAGTAGACTTTAATTCGCCGGAACGGATAATCCCATGCTACTTTTGCTGACGAATTGTGCCGGTACAATTTAGGAGGTACCTCTCGCACACATACCTCTATGAGGCTCCATCACACAGCATAACGATGCTATTGCGATGCGCGTAGTTTGTAAGTTTCCGGTGGCCCATTGGACGTGAGGAGCCTGTTGATAAATTATCGGCAGTACGATCATAATTATCATTCAATCTAGAATTTTGACCCAGCCCAATATTATACGTTAAAAAATCAGTAATTTACTCGCTGCGAGATCAAGCCCCTGCAAAATCAATATCCACAAAAGTCCACACATTCCCGCGGGACGTGATCCTTACCACAAGCCATTCATTTACACCAGCGCCCGGGGTCACTTTAGCTATCGTGCGCGAGCTACCCTCGACGTCCCATTCATGGATGAGGGACCCGCGGTCGCTCTTTTCACGATGTAGCTAAACCATTCCTATTTCGGGAAAGAGTACATTTATACTATCTTCAATCTGCGGGAGGGGCCTCGCCTATCAACCGCAAACCTTTCATCGCCCATCGTGCAATCATAGCTATACGATGAAGCTACATTATGAATCACTTCACTTCCACAGCATAAGTTCAAGTTTGAAAAAGTCCACACATCGTGTATACTGTATTGTTCCAGGAGTTACAATATTCTTACTTGGATTTGTCATAAACATAGTTAATATGGACTTGCACATGGCTTCGTCGCACTAAAAAGTTATAACATGGGCTATCTTGTATACTATAAAGTTATAATACCATGGAATATGAAGTACACTATCGTATCGTTTCGTGAAAATAGCTTTTATTTACCCACCACGTTAGACTAGTCCTATTGTAAGCACCGTACGGACTTGTGCTACAGGCACTAGGCAACGGAATTATACTTAGTAGTTTTAGAATTTTTGTATATTTACACACTACCAACTGAGCCAATCGGTCGTCGATATACATCTTTGTGGGCATATAACGTGCTTTATATCCGTGTTTAAAAATATCATCCTAGTTCTACCATTTTTTTATTGACGCAGGGAAACACATTTACGCGCCTTCACTGACCCTTGGTGGGGTCCAATGGTGTGTGGGACTCGCGGCACATTATAGTGCCGAATATCCACAAAAAACACCGCAAATGACATCAGTGCCGTCTTTGGTAAGATTCCCCGGAGCAACAAATCATCAAGGCACATCGACGGCTAGTCAGCGCCCTTAGGGACCGACGCCTCCTCCACATCTGTGGAGGAGGCGTCCTGTGGTGCGGGACAACCCCACCGCCTTTGGGACAGTGCAATGGGAGGTTCCCGTCCTCGCCCCTTGGTATTCTTATAAGAGGGGTACAAAGAGCGGCACCTCCTCCTGCTCTTCAGTCCCAGACTTATAGGGGGGAGACTAAGAGCCGCCACCTCCTCGGTTCAATTGGCTTCGCCCAAGGTGTCTCGGATCACCCCGGGCTACTTTGTGACAGTGCAATGGGGTGAGGCTTCCATCCTCGCCCCCTCGCCCTTGCGCGTAAGCTCTTCTTATAAAAGGGGTACAAGGAGCACCCGCCTCCTCCGGTCAATTGGCTTCGCCCAAGGTGTCTGGGTTGACCTTAAGCTAATGAGCCCCACCACCACGACATGGCTTGAACCGTGGTGGGGTCCCAGTTCTACCATAATGCTTATGTGCAAGATTCTATTAGTACGATTTGCTATGTAGATTTCTAGACATAAATAACTAAGCTATAAGTAGATATGTAGTTGGTTTTGGTGCATATATTTTGTGGCCCATTGGATGGAGCAGAAGAGGAAATGAGGGCAACGCGTCAATAAGCGGCGGCAGATCCTGCTGAAACCAATGTTTTACGTGACTTACTTGTTAAGCAGATGTCACAATATCTCAACGAGAATGTGGGCGAAAGATATCCATAACCACTTCCCGTTATTAATGGACGCCCCTAGGTGTCCCGCAACTCAAAGTTTTGCGGAGACCAGGTGCATAGCTGTTGCAGGCCAACATTAGTTGCATTTTATGACATATTTAAACACCTTTTAAAATGGTCACAGAAGTCACGGATTTTCTCATGTCTGAATAAATTTCACCCCAACGTGAACTTAGATGAGCAAATGCTTTCATAAAATACTTAAGGAGGCAAAGGGGCACATATAAATAGAGATGACCACGGTATTATATTTGACAGAAAAACTTTTTTAATCATAATTTTCATAAAATCTTAGAAATTGTTGTGACTTTTTTTACATGGTTTCTGCTTGACCTTGTGTTTCGTGACAGCTTGTACATAAGTGTTAACTAGATATTAGCTGCATCTTAGTGTTCCCTGAGCTAGAGCTTAGCGTGCAATATATTATAGAGAGCAGCTGGAGACACCACAAATCCTGCCATTTATCAGTCATACAGGCGGATCAGTATTATCCAAGGTATGGATAGGAAGATAGGACGAGTTATATCGTGTATCAAGCATTATTTATATTAACTCATGGATCGAGCACGACCACTTACAAATAATTGTATAATTTGTAAGTGGTGGTGTCATCCTACATTGCATACGGATTAGGACAGCACGAACGGAGAAGTACCACTCGCTCACATGATACCGCCGTGTGTCAATGGTGTCGCATGTTTCGGTTTGTGAAAATGGGTGATCCATATGAGGTTAATACGATAATGGGAAAGGGAGCGACAGCTCGGAATCTTAGGATATTTTTATGCGTAGGTAGAAGAAAGGCTTCGACTGTCCTTTTGCCATCATTTTCTTACAAAGGTGGGATAGCTTTAGCCTGGTACGTTATATTTTTATTTCAATTATTATTACTAGGAATTTACTTGGGGCAACTCAATGATTTAACTATAACTTTAGATATTTAGTGAGGCCGAAAAAGAATTAAATACTAAGTTTTTCTTATAAAGTTTATCCATATAATAAGTTATATAAACAAGTTTTATGTATCGAGTAATCTATACATATTGTAAAACTATGTCCCCAAAGGCTGTCTGTCAATATGTGGTATAATTTTTGGAAATCTACTTGGACTAGATTTTCATGCGGCCTTCAGTCATGAATAGAGCGATTCCCTAGGACGGTTTCAATATCAAATATGGCCCCTGTTATTCACGGTCGAAGCCGGTGCGTCAGCGTTTTATAATTTATATTTATTTAGAAAAAGAAAACTGTAAGAGGTATTACCATGCATCGTGCATGACACTATATCCTCCTATGCAACGGAATTGGGCCGACATGACCGGGGAGGTACCTCACGCTTACTTGACACCGTTGCAAAGTGACACCTATGGTGTCGCGTTCCGTGCGGTTTGCGCGTAACCGGTGGTCCATTGGGGGGAGGTGACAATCGGCATAATTATGTTATTTGTTGATGTTCGTGGGCCTCGGTGGTCGTTAAAGGGCTGTGATTACTCGTTTCTCCCCCTATACTATAAAAAAAAACTTATATTTAAGATATCACATCAATCAATGATTAGTAAAAATATAAATTTATAATTTATTTTTGCGCCAGTTTCTTCTATCAAACTTCATATCGCGTCTACATCATCGTAAATCATGTTAATACGACCTGTCAATGTCCCTGGCGGGTGGAACGCACTTGCGATGTATTTCCGATCAGATACGTCACACTTCGCGGCCTCACGAAATAGATTTTGTAGCGTTCAGCTTTAGTATGCACCACGTTGCCGCACTTTATGCTTCGCCGATCTTATGTCTCAACGCGCAAACATGTAAACTGTCTTACTCTATTGTGTGTAAATTACATTTTAAACGTTTTATCAAGTTGAGTAACTTAGAATAATGTGAGTTTGAGTGGAGCGTTGCTGGAGTTTATTCCGTATGGAACGATTCGATTACAAGCAATTACGCTATAGCCGAACAAGTCTTACCGTTTCAGTACTAATAGCTTCCGAACGTCAAAAGCCCTAACAATATGAACTGAACTCGTCATGTCTTCGCACTCTTCCCGTTGCCGGGTCGAGGGGGGTCCAGACCGGAGCTTAGCTCCCTACTGGAGATGTGTTTGTTCGAGCCTCGTCAATACGAGGCTGTGGTCGATGCGAGGTCGTGTTGACCTCTAAGTGTGTTGCACATACGTCTATGTGCCTGGGCTATTGGTACCTTTGTACGATCGGCGTCTATCCATTTGTAGGGGCACTGTCACAGGTCCCAGAGCGAACTGGGAAACGTGTATGGTTCCACTCCTGTGCTGGCCCTATGGACAGGCACCGAGTCGCACGCTGTGTATGCGATACGGTGTAGTGGTGGAAAAGCATAGGTCAGACGCGACCAACAGAAGAAAGAAAAATAAATTAAATTAAAGGATGGGTCCTGGCCGTGGTGTTGTTGTCACGGGAGAAGCGGCGGGCCGTATCCTTGCGGGGGCGTGGCAACGGGGTTGTCACGTCCTGCTCG